>VDFB02079383.1:0-28164 GCA_007258455.2 Sequoia sempervirens | reverse complement strand
TTTATGGAATATTAGGAGAATTCCACCCTTCTTTAGATATAGAGTCATTAGTTTTAATGTAAGAAAAGTATATATATTTATTGGCATTATTGAGCTTACATACTATGCATTCATTAGTTTAGACATGAAGTAATTGGTTTCAATTCAAGAATTTTTTAAATAAATTTAATGTTTAATTTTGTGCTTACTCATTATGTATCTTTGATTTCTCATATCAAAGAACAAGATTCAAGTTGGTTAGATTTTTAATTTTTATTTTATAAAGCTTTTATTTTATGATTTGTTAAAATGTGTAATATCTAAATCACAAATACAAATACAAAGATGAAAGCAACCAAAAACAAATATTCCTCTCTCCTAACCAATCTATCTTTATTGTTAGTTTTTTTACTTCAATGAACAATTTATATATTATTGATGTTCTTGGAGCTTCTTCAATGTGACTATTAGGGTTTGAGAAATTTTAATCTTAATTTTCTATTTTTTTAGTTTCTACTATCGCTTATGCAATTACAATATTTGACATTTATCTTTTGATATGATTTCAATTAGTTCAATTTACATTGCTTTTTGAAAAAGCATACGATATTGTTTGAAATAATTGGAATTCTTCAAATAGCAATATCCACCATCTTTGAAGTTTTTTGTTGTAAAAACTATTGAAGAATAAGCTTGTTATCCACTATATATTATTCCACGATGGTTCTAGGAAAAATTCATCGCCAGCAATTCAATCATGGAAAATTACCTCACTCAAGAATCCATCGCCATGGAATTAACCGCGCCCATGCAATTAATTTTTCGCATTGGTGAATTGTCAAGGGCAAGTGAATTTTCCTGCACATGAATTGTTGACGGTGAATTTTCCTCTAGTGAATTGTTACGCATGAATTTTCCTCAGATGCCCCAATGACAATATATACATAGATTGATAAGTTCTCTACATTGAATTTTGTACATCAACAATAGCCAAATCAAATGTAATACTGTTAGTAGTATATACACAAGTAGTAATAGCCATATATGGAGTACTAGTATATCATAATTGATATTGTCTACCTTGATTATATCAACATTTAGAGGAAAAAAGAAAAAATCTCCCAATAATGGGCAAGCATACTAGTTTTCGATTTCATTGGGAAAAAAATTCTATATGAGAGTTAATCATGGAAATTGTATAACTGTTGGTGGCTTTTACAAGAATAGGCTTATCAATATCCTCATGAGCCATGAATAACATAAATGACCTCCATATCAATAAGAGATAGCATCTTTGACTTGTAACTCCTCCATAATAGCCCATATCCCATGGTAAACATCCAAAATCACCACTCAATCATATGGGACCCACCAACAACATGCAATATGCTCTGCAACTTGATTCTCATTTCCAAGTAGAGAAATTTGCTAATGAGGGCTTCATCACTATCACCACTAACTCCATCTAAGAACTGTACTCTACAATTATCTGCTATGATATCAAAATTATTTATAAATATGAAACTACATTTTGCATAAATGTCTACAAGAATAGCTGCAACTACCTCTGGTAGAAAAATTTTATCTATCCTTATGCTTGATGGATATCCATACCTTGTTCCAAAGCTCCCATTTTGGCGCAGGCTGGGAGGATGCTAGCAGTTGTTTCTGTTGTCTGGTTTTTGACACCTGAGCATTTGGTCGATAGGTTTTAAATTTCAACACATTTTTGGTATCCTGCAATCAACATTCCATGAGACCACATTGCTTTGGGGTATACATTCACGTGCCTTGTATATTCTTCCACATTTTGCATTCATGTGTATCATAGCATTTCTGACTGTAATATCTGACTATAATCCCCTTTCGTTTATGATTTAATGGATGTTCATACCCTGTTCCAAAGCTCCCACCTCGCTGCTGCAACAACCATTCGCGTTTCTATTCTTCTCTGATGTCTTGTTTAATACGAACAAACCCTCCACCAGACTTCCGCGCGGGAACCGTTTGAATTTGAAATTAAGGCGACTACTGTATGAACGGGAACGGGAACGGGAACGGACGCTGGCTACAGAAACGGGCCCACATCTGCCACATAAGCAGTCAAAGTAGCTTAGTGTGTGATGTTTAAGTCGGGCCCTTAGTGTAAGATATACTTAGAAAATCAAATAGATTTAGAAAAAGATGTTTCCCATTTCTTTTATATTTTCTTTGTTGTACATCTAATCCAAAGCCACTGTCACCGTCCGATTGCACCCGTAGAATCTGAACCGTCGATTCATCATCAAAAGTTAAGAATCTAAGAGTCGGCCTTATTGGCGGTCTTTTCGGGCACTCGGGCGGTATGACGTTTTCTACTGTTGCTTTGGTGGCTTCCACTGCGGTGTAAAGAAATTATTACGCCGAACTCCAAACAGTAATGCACGTCTGACAGAACAAAAGACAAGCAAATACAACACTCTTCGGAGTTCGGCGTAATAATTTCTTTACTGTGGAAGCGTCGGCGTTTAAAATTGCCACCCAAACAACACGTCACATATCTTATAATATGAGATTGACATCATTACCGTTTAAAAATGAGTATTTTTTTTAGAATTTTAATATCTTATACAAGATCGTTCGCGGTTATGAAAATGAACTTTGGATAATTTATTGAGCCGATAGGCTATTATAGGGGGAAGTCCACCGATTCGTCAGCTGTCAGATGCCGGATTGTAATTTTCCGATGCCGGGTTGTGGGTATTCGGATTTCCACGTACGTTGAGGGGAGATAAAGGCATTCCAAGTACATATATATATGCACAACGTTCATTACTTAGTTTTACAGGCCTAAAGTGGCTCAAATACCTAACTCATGAGTGGCAATTTATTAAAAAGGTCGATATTGTTAGCAAGAAATCACGATATGGATTTTGTTCTTGGAATGAGTAATGTGGAAGAGGCGTGAGTCAGAGAAAAAGGAGCCTATGTCATTAAGACAGTATGGCACCCCTACGTAGGGGAGGGCTTGGGCACGAGGAACAAGGACAATTACCTGTAATGCCATGAAGGGAGGACTCTGGTTCTGGGGGCAGTTGGGCTCTTCTGGTTTTCATGAGATCTTTGCTCAAAAACTAGGTGGGGCATCACGCTTTTCTAAGAAATGGGCCCAAAATGTTGAGTATAATAGATTTTGGAAAAGAAAAAAAATAGAATACGTTCATAGAACAAAAAGAAAAGCGCATCTGTTGCAAAAGCAAGAGCCGACGAAGATGAAGAACTTGCGGTTTTCCTAAAAGATGATGATATTTTGGCAAATGAGGCTCACCGAAAGCTAGGAAGGTTGACCCAACTGTAGATTTTGCGCATGATTATACACACTTACCGGACCATGGAATTGTTCGGGATGCTGGTAGGGAAGGAGCTGAAATAGGTAGCAAACAACCAAAACGGACTTTATTGCAGGATCTTAATCGACATGCAGCTGTTATTTTTTAAGAGAAGCCTTTTGGATTTCAGTAGCTGCAACATTTATTTTTACGGAAGATAATAGAAGCAAGGAGGCATTCTGTCAAACATTTCACATGCCTTTTACATGCTCACATAGTTCGCGCAGGGAGGATGCTGGCAAAGGTTGTGGGGTACATGGCTTTACATCCGCCAGTTGCATTTGCTTAAAAGTTTCTAGGGCCTTTGCAACACACTCATTTTGTGTATATCCTGCAATCATCGCACTCCTTGAGACCGAGTCTTTTGAAGTATTATGTCAAACAGTTCACATGCCTTGTCCAAATACCCACGTTTGAATACAACCCACGTTTGAATACAAGTTGACCAGGGCAGATGCAACTACAACATCTGAGAAAATATTTCTCCCCCCCATCTTGTACGCATTGATCGATGTCCATACCCAATTTCAAAGCTTTTGGCGCAGGCATAGTGGTGCTGACGCAGGTTGTGGAATCTGAACCAGCGTGACATAGTTTGTGCAAAATCTTGAGGTAAGTCTTTTTCGTAATATATATAAATAAAGCAGTAGCTCTATGATTACATCTGTGTCAAACAATGAATATATGTACATTAAATGGATAATAGCTGGCCTAAAGACCAACAACCTAAGAGTTTGTATTCTCTTTTGAACTTATGGAAATTATGTTAGAATCATGTGTATCTCGCGTGCAAGTACAATACATAACAAAAGACAGAAGCTTTAGAAATACCTTTGGTACTTTGATAATTTGTTTTTAAGTTTAATTTCTAATATTTCCTGTACATATTATATATCAGAATAATACAATAAGCCACAATCTCTGAAATTGAGGTAGTGGCAAGTAAATAAGCGTATTTCAAAGGAAAATCGGAATCTCATTATTGTATTTTCTAATCAAACAAGAAACAGAATGCATGGCACACACAATAGTATGAAAAGAGCTGCTCTCCCCTGACTACAGTAGAGCTGTAAACTGCATTCATTCTTTGTAATAGTGCACTGTGCATAGCATGTGTTGGGAAAACACATCACTTGCTTTTCTTGAATTTGTGCTTTTCCTGAAAATGCTGCATATTCAGTTCCCAGTGCCCATATTGGTGCAGCCAGTATATGAGCTTACAGTTTGTTGCAGGATTGTCTTCAGTTGCTCTGGGTCTACAGTAGCACCTTCGATAGTCTTCAAAACAACCAAACAAGAGACAGTTTTCAGATAATATAATGCAACAAGCATTTCTTTTCCAGCTGACTAGGATTGGATCACAAAAAATGTGCACAAGAAGGCTTCTTAATAGCTGATTTTGTGCACCGTTAAACACAGTGTTCTCCAAATTTTCAAAAAAAAATCTAAATTTTGGGAGTGCAAGGGGACAGAGAACAGCTATTAAAATAATTTAAACAAATTAAAAGAGAACAAAAATTTAAAAACATAATACATCGAATTTACAATGACAATGAAAAGGTTGGGTAAATTGGGAGTTCATTATCAATTTTTTTAACAGTAATTAGCAAATCTGAATGCTAGAAAGGCAAGGTCTACTATCCCATAAACTATCTTTGCCCTGTAACTGTGAAAATTCTTCTTGTTCTATTCTATTCATTCCCTTTAAGCTTTTTAAAGACTTTTTAGCCTTTTCCCCTAAAAAGTCACTTTTTGGTTTTATTTATGTACCAAATGGAGCAGGGCCCTGATTATGCATGAGATCCATTCTGTGTGTGTGGGGTAGGTGGGGATTGCAATGGAGCTCATGATCTAACCTTTTCACTGAGAACAAAGAAACTGATCCCCAGTTGGCAGGTCATTCTCGCTTGTATGATAGTGAGGTTAAAGCCATCAATAGCCTTTGACAGAGCCAATGCAAGACCTGGATTTTTCTCACATTCTACTTGTATTTCCAGACCTGAATCCTTCATCTCCACCACCACCTATCCAAACCAAAGACAAAATTCTCCCAATCATGCAAAAACACATAATCAAAACTTATTAATACATAATCCACTCACACTCCACAACCAACCTATCCAAACCAAAGACAAATTCTCTCAATCATGCAAAAGCACATAATCAAAACTTATTAATACACAATCCACTCACACACCACAAACACCTATCCAAACCAAAGAAAAATTCTCTAAATCATTCAAAAACACATAATCAAAACTTATTAATACATAATCCACTCACACTCCACAACCACCTATCCAAACCAAAGACAAATTCTCTCAACCATGCAAAAGCACATAATTAAAACTTATTAATACACAATCCACTCACAACCATACCCACTGAGAACCAACAAATCTACCTTCTCTTGAGGAGCCCTATTAGCAATGGTAGCAAACAGGGCTCTCTGAGAAGAAAGAATCCTGTCATGGATCTCAGACTGTATGCTCTCAATTCCATCTTTGAGCTGCCGAACCTATGCTACTGTGTCTTCTGCAAGTGATCCTCTTCTCTAGCACAAAACTCAAAATCATCATTAAGGAAAGGAATGCCTATACATAATCTAAAAAACAGAGGCACAAATTGAAACTTGGTTAACTTACTCTTGGCACCAAAGCACGCAGACAACGAGTCAGATAATTTGTAGCTCGCAGAAAAGTTAAATTGGAAATCAGAGCCTTAACAGCACGTCTATACTTGTATCGATGTGTATGTACTGTTAGTTTGTTTTTACTCATGTCAAGAGACATCATCTGGATAATTCAGTAAATGTCTTCTTTTGTGACGGTCGAAATAGTGTATTCGGCTGATTTCCAATGTTTTGACTTCAATTCAATGCCTTTCTTTCGCAATACTCTCTCTTATAGGTTACTCAGTTCAAGAGTAGTTGGTTTTCTCTAAGCTGCTGTCAGTTCTGTGATATTCGGCCATTTCAATATGTGCTGCTCTAAAAGGCAATCTATCTTACCTTTTTCTTTGAAGTCTCGTGCCAGGGCAGCTGCAATAACATTTGACAAAAATCTACTATCAATTATGCTATGATGGACGTCCATACCCTGTTCTAAAGTTCCCAGTTTGGCACAAGCAGGGAAGTAGCTGGCAAAGGTTAACACATTTCTTCAAGGCATTTTATGAAGTAGTTCATGTGCCTTAATTATGCTTATACATTTTGCATACATGTCATGGATTTGAAGTTTTTAAGTCATTAAAGTGAGAATTATTTTCTGATCTCAATTCTACATCTGATTGAAAGAACCAAGAGTTGTTATATGCCTGAGTAGGGCATTTTGCAGATAAATGATTCATACGATCAAGCTGCTTATTGGTCAGGCTGTATTTGATTAAAAGACTGTTTGGAATAGTTTAAATTCTTGTTAATATGTATCTTGCAGTACCTACTAAGAATATATATATTATTTTATTAAAAATATATCATTCAAACACCTTGATTACAGATTCTATGATAACATACTGCTGGCTTGATCATGGGCAACTTACTAATATTTATCATGCCAATAAGAGTTAAGAGTTAAGAATTCTATGCATTGACTTTTTTTGTTGTTGATTGCTTTCTTAATAATTCGATGTTGGGTTTTTGATTTCATGCCAATAAGAGTGCAGTGTAATATCCACTCAAGTTAAGAAAGCAAACAACAACAAAAAAGTCAATGCAAGGTTATTAGCTGATGTGTAAAACAATTTATCATTTTGTTTGAGTATGCTGGCAGTGTGTTAGTGTGTGAATATTCTGGAATCAACTGTATATTGTTCAGGACAAATATAAAAACTACATGGCAGATTCCAAAAGACAGAAAATATCCTTTCTTTTTTTGGCCTTTACAGACCAGAATTAGATTTGTGTTCAAAGAAGTAAAATCCTCATTTATTGAGGAAGGTATTTACAATGAAGTTCCTAAATTTTTCAATAAATTGGTTCTATCTTTCAGGGGTAGACAATAAATACTTAAATATTGATAAGGATCTAACATTCATATTGATTGCATGTTTTAGCTATATTTGGCAAAGAAATAGAAACACGTTCCTTAATGGAAGAAAAAACCTTTATGGTATGGTCCATTTTAGATATTATAGTAGTTAACACAAAATACTTTTTGTTGGAGTTTAAATGTTTTTAGTTATCAATGCTAAGTAGCATAATTTGTTCATGTCCTATACACTAGACGAGGAACATGAGGGTGATACTATTTCTTCATCAAATTATTTTTGACGTAAGGAGTAAGTTACTTGGAAGAAGATATTTTTATTAACAAGGTGAGGTAAAACATGCACAAAGAGTGTGAGGCATAGTTTATTGGTAAGGAAGTGAATTTTCTAAATAAGACCAAATGCATTTCTCAAGAAGATCTAGGAAATAAGGCTAAATGAATGTGTCAAAAATGTCTAGGACTAAAGATATTAGGCATCAAAAATCATTTAATTAGGGATCCATGATTCACAATCAATTTAAGTGGGTTTTAATGGAAAAGTTCTAAATTTGGTCACATGTTTGAGAAATGTGATGGAGACTTTTTAGGTTAAGTTGTAAAATATATTCAAATGTTAAAATAAATTTATAATAATTTTATGATTGGAGGAAAGTTCAAAAATTATTCTTTTTGACGATCTAGAACATTGTCATAGCACTCGTGGAGATACAATTTGTTCATTGATTTTTGTAGGGGACCTTTGAAATTAGTATGTTGTTAAATTGTCACTACTAAAGTGTCTTTAGTTTCTACTTAGTGTTATTGAAGATTGATTAAGTTGCTAAAGTGTCTTTAGTTTCTACTTGAGTGTTATTGAAGATTGATTAAGTTGATAAAGTGACTTTGATTTTTATTGAATGGGGTAAAGATTGAATAAGCTATAAATTTTTGCTTTAAGGATTTGATTTATGGAGCATGGTATTTGACTCATTATGATTATCAATCTAATGATTTATGAAATTATTTTCAAATAGAAATACCCCTTGCCTAGAATCAATGACCTTTATCATATAAATGGGCATGGTATTTGATAAAGATGGATCTAGCTTAATGTCATCATTACGTACAAATGAATTCTATTGATCACTATAAAATTGCTTTGAAAATTAAAGCTAGGGATTATGAATGATTTCTTCGAGATCAATAATTGTCCTACAACATCTATGTAGCTCATTAATGACATTTCAACCTAACCTAGGATAGTTCATGAATGATATTTTTATGTATGAGAACAATTGGGAGGATCATATTTAGCATGTTCAAACTACCTTATATAGCCTCTAATGTCACAAGCTTCAAGCAAAAATGAAGAAATCTTGCTTTTTTTAATACTCGAGTTTTGTCATTGATTAGAATGAGGTACATGTAAACCTTAACAAAGTGAAATACGTAAAAGATTGCCCTGTCAATTTTCAATTATGTTACATGCGGTTACAAGGTATATCATTAACCAGCAACAACTGTACTTAATCCAATTGACCTTTTAAGTTACTGGTCTTCTTTCATTGTACAAAAAATATTATGTTGTAAAACCATTAAATTCTGTTTGTTCATATTCAAATCTTCTCACGTCCCATCATCAATTGACTTTTGCTATAAGTAGTTACTCTTAAGAAAAACAATTTACATTTTCTTGCGATTTTTTTCCCTGGCCTTCAATATATTGCCAGAGTATATCTTGCTATCGGCGTAACCATTGCACCTCGTTGGGGTGCAAGCGCTAGTTTATTTTTGTCGAGAGTGAAGGATTATGTCTTATCTTTTCTATCAAATTTATATAGAGCATGATCTTGATCTCATCTTTATGATTTTAGATTCTTGTATTGAACAAGATTTGATCTTTATTAGACTGATTTAAATCTATTCAAATTCACCACTACATCAAAAGTCCATTGACAAAATCAATATTTCAATTCACTCAAAATATTTCAATTCAATTCATGCATTTATCCTTTATTTTATTTTATTTTTTTAATATTTTTCTTACATAAACTTTTGGATTTAATGTTATTTTACAACATTTTTATTTAATTGTAAGAACATATTTTTTATATAAATACAAATTTTAGATAGTAAGAAAATAGACTTTTAGAACATTGATTTTTAATCTTGATTTTATTTAACTAATAGTGAATTATGACATTGCTATTTAAGTCTTTCACAATTATCATTAATTCATTTTTTTAATTCCTTGTTTTATATATTTTAAAGATTTGTTTGTACATTTCTTTTGTTTTTTATATTTTATCTCTTTTAATTTTATGTATTGGTTTTAATCTTATTTGAATATTAACATATAAATTAAATTAAAGAAAATTTATGAAAATTTTCAACTAAAAGAAAGTAAAAGAATATTAAATTATTTTAGAAATAAAACAAATTTGTGAGAATGTTCAATTAAAAATAATCAAATAATATAAAATATTTAAAAAATAGAATGCGCTACAATATGAAATCTTATACAAGGAAAACACCTCTAGATATGAATTAATCTAAGTTAATTAAATAAATGTTTTCAAGTGAAATAAATTAATTTACATATTATAACTTAATTAATTACTAATAGTTAACTAAATTGAAAATGATATTTGGTTTGATAATTGATAATGTGAAATGATGTATTCAATGACAACAGTTATTTTTCTTTGATATTGAAATTTTATGATTCTTTGTAATGAAAATTTAAAAAAATTTAAAATGATTATCTCTCACTTTGACCTCCATACTTATAGATCTATTCTTTTGTGTAGACTTAATCTCATGTGCATGGTTTGATTTGAAAAAATTTAGCCTATTATTTGCCTCAATCTTGATAATTGAATTGACATAAGGGCTACTAGTATTTATTAACACTTTCGGGAAATCTATCATATTACAATGTTCATATTCTCCTCGGTGAAATCCTTAGATGGAGTAGCTTCATGAATTTAAGGAAAAGGGTTGAGGATGACTAAAATATATGTAACGATCTTAGAATAATGTTCTAAAATGACAATACAAAAGTAAACTTATTACGTAGGACGATACATTTAGTCTCACTTGGACATGCATTCACGTAATGTCTGTCTAAACAAAAGACAAGCAAATACAGTCTCATATTATATTTAGTTTGACAATTGATAAAGCAAAATGAGGTATTTAGTGACAACAATTAATTTTTTTTTATATTGGAATTTTATGATTCTTTGCAACAAAAATATAAAAAAATATAAAAATTGATTCTTTCACTTTGACCTTCATATTTGTAGATAAAAAGCTAGTCTATTATTTGCTTCAATCTTGATATTTGAACTGATATAAGGGCTACTAGTATTTATTAACACTTTTGAGAAATCTATCAAATTACAATTTCCATATTCTACTAGGTCAAATCCTTAGACGGAGTAGCTTTACAACTTTAAGAAAAAGAGTTGAGGATGACCAAAAATTATGTAATGATCCTTCTTTTAGGTCTAGATGTTCCTCACATTATAACATGATTTTAATGAGTGAATGATCATCCTTAAATGCAACAACCAAGCACACAAAAAAACCCAACTAACATTGAGGTGGCTCACATGAAGTTGTCAACAATAGATAAATTAAAGACATAGTATTTTCACACTCCATTAGAATTAATTAGAGATATTTTATTAAAAAACTATGTCTAAATTTTCGTATTGCTTCTGATACATAAATTTAAACAATCTTTTTATTAATATTATCTTAGACAAATTCAAATTTTTAAAATTTTAAAATAAGAACTTCTATATTTGCAACTATTGTAGCATCTTGGTTGAAGTCCATATTTGGAGATATGATCTAAGGTGTTAAAAAAATCTAAAGATTAAGAATACAAATCTAGAGATCAATAATCTATTTTTTTCCAAATTAAAGATGTTATGAAATATTTTTTTATACAAATATACTAATTATAAGTTAATTATTGCATTTATAATACTCTAATCAAAACTAAAATATAAGAAAAAAAAAAAAAATTACTCTTACAAATTTATAAAACCAATCTATTTTTAAATATGATAAACACAAATAAAAAATTATAAAAATAATATTTTATGTTTTTTTTTCATTTTTTTCAAAAATTATATATATACCAAATTTTTATTTACAATAGTGATGACAAATCTACTTATAGACCTAATCCTGAAATTATTGGGCTGAAAGTCAGTTTAATGAAAACACAATAGCTTAAGTCTATATGAGGAGTAAGTCTAATTATGCATAGACATCTACTAATTGAAATGGACTTCAAATAATGGAGAATTTTTGTTATTTGTTTACTCTTTTCTAATATTTCATGGCTAGGATTAGTCTTTAAAAATGAAATATTTATCTAGTCTTATCGATCTTAGTTGTTCCCTTTGTTGACCCATTACAATATGTGTGAACATATCACATTTCCATGAAAAGTTTGGGGAGTTAGATAAGAGAGATTACTGAGACAATATGGTAAGTTGCTATTCAACTGATTGCCAAAAAGATCAACCTCACTAAGGTTGTTGAGCAGACAAATAGTATGTGTTCCCTAATTACAATACATGTGAACATCTCATATTTCCATGAAAAGTTTGGGACTTCAAATAAAGAGAGAAGTCTTGTGAGTGAAAAGAAACGCATCAAGAATTTTCTATGGATCTAGGATTCATGATACCATATAAGAATGGATTGGCTATGAATTTCAAAGATATACTTGAGAACTACAAATTTAAGAATGAATTGACTATGCATTCCAAAGGTAGAGATGAGAACTACACATATTTTTTCCCCACCATGATGGCCATCAATTGAATGGGGATCTTCCTTCTAATTTAGGAAAGTTGAAGGGATTGGAGTTGCTTAACCTTTCCATGAACAATTTTAGTGGTGTTATTCCAAATAGTATCATATAAATGACTTGGCTAGAATCATTAGACATTTCTTCAAATCATTTTTCTTGACAAATTCCTCTAGAACTTGGTTCTTTGAGCTATTTGGGAGTCCTTAACTTTTCCAAAAGCAACCTTTCAGGGAGTATACCATAGGGTGGACAAATGAAAACATTTAATGAACCATTATATTTAGGGAATCCAAATTTTGGGGATGTAATTAAACCTTCTCTTTCTTTTTCTATTTTCTTAATTTTTTTAATTAAAAGTCTACAATTTATTTCTAACTATTTTATCTATAATAAAATGATAAAATCATTTCAAACAAAAAAAATTACAATATTTACTTGCAATTAAGGATACTTTTTTAAAAAATTTATGTGATTTCTTCTTTTAAAGAAAATTGTATTAAACTAATGTGTGTTTATTATTAAATTGGCTTACATAATATAAACATTTAAATGCACAATATGGTCAAATTTTAAGTGCAACATGTAATGCCCCGCCAAGAAACCTAGAGGGAAAAACATAAATAACGAAAAATAGACAATTTTTTTTTTAAGTACAATATTGCGCAATGAAATTGATAATAACTTTAATCATTAACCTACGTCCCCTAGGGTGCATGACTACATTACTTAAATTTCATTATCCAAATTACAATACCAAATAACTTATTAACAATTAAACACTAATCATCATTAATCATAACATTTACTCATCACAAATGAACATATGAACAATGAGAAACATCTATTCTTTAAACATATGGAATAATTGATTACTTTCATTTTAATTAACAAGTACAATATCACTGATTACAAAATTTCCTTACATACATGAGATACATCATTTCAATTTACAAGTACATTTTGTACAATGATACTTCCTCGAATCTAGCAAGGAATGCTCAACAAAAGATACATGATACATGATCAAGAAACAATACATGTACAAGTACAATGATCAACATTTCAAGAGTAGATGCCATGCTGAAGTCAATGGATCAGATGAAATCGCCACATCACGAACATGAAGGGGAACCCAATGGAGAACGTAACACAATCCACCCAACCACGTGAACCCAAAGGTTCACCCCCCATGCTAGGAGGTATCAAAGGGCCCCACCGTAACTAACAAACAAGGACTAGACATAACAGGGTTGGCATAACTCACAACACAAGATGAACACTTCAACAATAACAACATTAATGACAGAACTTTCAGAGGCACATAAAATCTCAAGGTAAAACAACAAGCAAGGAACTCATGGCTGTCATAGGGGAAGTGTCATCACATAATTGGACATAGGTTATCTAGGAAGTTATTCCTAGGCCCTAGCCCCCATCCCAGGTTATCCTGGTAGCCTCTACTGAACTCCGGCCCCTCATGCCAACTATGTGGAATCAAACTACCTCTCATGGAGATAAACTAGTCGATTATGCTATTCCAGGCCTTCCCATCTCACCTCAAGCCTATACAAGCACTTGAGGCTAAGCGAGGTACAAACTTATCTTGTTTAGTGTTTTGAGCTACCCATTTCCCCTAGTTTATTTTAATGTTATCACTTGTTAACAAAATTCCACATAGGTTATCCAGGCGCCCCTTTGTGTGTCATCCCCCATTGGAAGCCACCCCCCCTTAACTAACAACTAACAAGTCAAAGAAACTGCAAACAAACCCATTTTGCAACAACACAAAACTCAAAACAAATCTCAAGTGAGGTATCATCTCATCCTGCTCTCTTATTCCATGAGACCAATCACAAGGACAATTTTGTGTGCAATGAAGATGACCAACATATACATTCCCAAGGTAAAAAGAAAATTCCCCATAACAAGATAACAAATGAATCCATCATATAAACATATCATTCTAGCCTCTGGAAGACTCAAGATCCCAATCACAAGATAACATATTAAAATCACACCACACAGTTTACTTTCAAGACATATCCTTACACATAGATTCATCACAATAAATTGAACATTACTAAAAAACTAAATTCAAAATGGGTTATTTGTAAGCACATTTTAAGGCATTCAATTATTCAACTATACATAATTTATTCTTCAAACACATACCTAATAATTTTCCGCTTAACTTACTATAGATGATTCAATCTTGCCTAGCAAGGCTTGTTCTCTATTTCCACCTAAGTTTCAGCCATAATAAAGTATCTAAAAGGACATCTATGTGATCTAAGATACACCTATTCAATAATATGCATATTAACGTCTATATATATATATATACATGCATGTGTATATATTTATACATTTTAATAATCTGATTTATTAGAACTCTACGTAAGAATATAAAACACAGATTTAAGTATTCGATTGATAATATGTAAACACAAATAAAAATATAGATACAAATATGTGTTTAAAAATAACCATGCACGGAACTCAAGTAAATAACTTTACAATTGTTATGACAGGTGGAAATCTACGCATGCACTGTAAATTCAGCTCTGAATCAGATATGGAGAGATCTACGGATATGTTCACTGGCACAAGATAAATGCATGCAAACCACTATTTCCACTGTAGTTCATTATATCCCAAAATTAAACTCAACCAATCTATCTAAGCCTCGATTTACAAATTAGTCAGCTTCATCTATAGGAATCATTCTGACTGCAACTAAGAAGGTTGCTTAAATCATTCCAATGTTGCGCCCTTACATATAACACCTACTATGCCAAGAAGTGGACTACAACATGCAGATTGAACAATTGTACTCAGCAATGACAATAATAAAGAGGATACACAAATTACCTATGGCCACAATTGAGATCTGTTCGATTTCAAGTTGTAACTTTCTATCGTCATCGACATGTAAACATTAATAAAAAGAAAGCAGCGAATAGAAGTAACGGTGAGTGTATGATGGTGGGAGTTAAGCATAAATTTGGACGCCATGAGACTAGTACAGACTTACCATGACTAGTGATGGTATAATGATAAAGTTTAGCAAACTTCATACATAAGAGTTTTGAAACATGCATGACTACTAGTCTTAAACCCACGTAATTTAAGCTAACAAGAAGATAATTTCACATGATGGTATTTCTGAGTGGTAGAATGGAATGACCTCAACAGTCAGAGCTAAGATCATAATCTATCACTTTGGCCGATTATTTCAATAGATGAAATAGGATTTAAGGAATAAATAATGTTCATTGATCCAAGCCCGAACCTCAGAGGAAACCACAATAAGAGATAAGAAGGCTGACGAACTGAAAATTTAGCGCATGGCTCCAGGAACCACGCCCAAGTTTGGTTAGAAAAATGATGATTATAGAAATCAGAATACATTGCAAGAAGTATATTAACAGTACAAGGTATTTCTTGAACACACGGCTGGGTCAAGCGGCGTATCAAAGAAAGCTTTCAAACATATAATCTTAAAAAGATAAATAAATACCCAGATTCCGTTTAGGTCTCTTCATGCGTTTCCAGCGTCGGTCTAACTAAATTGCAGTAAAGTTTTGGCTGAAGACATTTGCATTCAAGAATAAAGATATGTGTGTGTATAATTTTTTGTGTAAGTTCCTATGCCAGATATGGTTAATTGATTTGAATAATGACTATAGATAGGCTATAAAGAGGGGATCTAGCGCAGCAAAATAAAATAATGCTACTTTCATTTCCTTATAACCGTCATCAAAGATATGTTCCTATTCTACAAAATAGGGTAAACATTTGTGCAAGTATAACTTCCAAATGTAAAATGGACAGAGTGAGCCGCGTTAGAAGGGTGGTCTTTTGCATGAAACAAATCTTTACAAGGGCCTGAAGAATGGGATGCATTCAAACGAGAGAACTATGCTAGCTACAGAAAAATTCTCAACAATCTTGAGACAAACAGATACAGGAAGCATGAGTCTCAAGAATAAACTGAGTTGGAAATAAACGCAGTTTTATTTAATATCTCTAAAATCAAGAACTTTAAGTTGGAAAGCGAACAATACAACTATCATTTCCTATTTAGACAATATTCTTTTTAGAACAGACTGAAACAAGAAGGTAAAAGAACAGAGGAACCTGGTAAATTGCATAATTGAGCTGGTAATGGATGTCGGACAAGAATCCCCAAGAGTCCACTTCCATCTTCTCCCAAGACTTCCAGTACTACTTTAGAGTTTTTTTTTTTTTCCAGAGAAACAAAGATAGCTTCAAAAATAATCCCAACTAGACATTCACGGCAATGAAAACCAGAATCCTTTTCTTTTCTTCCGGGAGTAATAAAACCAATTGCCCCTATGGAGTTAACTCCACTTCACTTAATTACTCCTCCACTAATTTTTGGTTACCTCCATTTCTGAGAGTTTTTTTCCCATTTCAAAATTTGTTTAATTTACCTTTCACTAACTTGGCACACAATATGCCATTATTTCATTAATTTTATTATATTAAATTTCTTATAAAATATATTTATACAGACATATTAGTATATATGTGTATACACACACACACATATATATATATATAGTTTAAATATTATATTTTAAGAATTAACTCCTAACTTAATAATATTTAATTTCATAACAGATTTAATTTAATCCTTTTATTTAATTAGACTTTTATTTTATTAACCAAGCCTTCCAACATAACACTCGAAATAAAATGAAATAATCAACCCAAGCACACGTCTCAAACATGACTCTAAGATCAGTCCAACAAGTATCAACCAAAAGCATGACAAAGGTTAAATGACCTCATAGAAACGAAATGATACCAATAGACTTACTAACGGGGTGCAACAATAGAAATTCATCGTTGAAAAGGACGATAGCTCAAAGTGGGGGACCTAGTGTAACCTCTGAAACAACAACTTCATTGGGCTCTGGCACACTCAGACTTGATAAATAGGTTGAGTCGATGCCCTGTACCTATAGCATGTAGTAAAACGAAGTGTCGAGCATGTGCATATAGAAATAACCAGTCACACCTTGATGGGGAAATCACAGTCATAGGACACTCGCAAATGAGTGATGTGACACTATCCCCATCACCGACACATAACAACTAATATCACAACATAATAGCTCATACATCTATCCATACATAACATCATCATATCCATGATATACAACAAGCAATCAGCTAATCTACTAAACATGATATAAATAAGAACATCAAATATCACATTATCATCGAACTAACATCATAATGTCATCAATATCACTAGGCTAAGCATCAAAATGTTATCAAACAGTCTCAACAACTACTCATCAAAATATCACCATGTTTGAATAGTATCCAACAGAGTCATAATGTCTATCAAGTAGTAACATAAAGTCAAACAAAACAACATCATATAGTCTAGATGAAATCCAATATGTTGTTTGAACATAAGAAAACTGAGGGGACATCGCATCCTCCCCCTAGGACCAAGCTTACTCCTAGAAGCCTGTAAACAGATACGGATAAAGCTCCCTCATCCTGGAAGCATCCTCCCAGGTAGTCGAAGCCTCTTCGTTCGGATCCCACTGGATCCTAACCTGCTCTATGTCCTGTCCTCTGAGTCTGAGTCTTCTGTGCTAAATTATGCCTATGGGCTCCAAAGCCAACTTCTCGTCCTCTACTTGTAATGCATTCCAATTGGGGACATGAGATAAATCAGGATAATATGGTCTAAGTATTGAAATGTGAAATACATCATGTATGCGTGAGAGACTAGGTGGCAGAGCAAGATAGTATGCTACAAGACCAATTTTTTCCAAGATCTCAAAAGGTTCAATGAAACGTGGTGCGATCTTATAGTCTTTTTTGTAATGAATCGAGCTCTTTCACGGTCGCACACGCAAGAATACCTGATGACCAACCAAGAACTGACAATCCACCCTGTGAGCATCGACACATTTTTTTTTCCTATCCTGATCTGCTACCAAATGCTCCCTAATCTGAACCACCTGTTGCTCCATCTCTTGAAGCATCTCTAGACCCAACAAAACCCTATCCTCCAAACGGTCCCAACTCAACGAGGTCCAACATGGGCAACCATACAATGCCTGAAAAGGAGGCATGCCAATAGAACTGTGATAACTGTTATTATATGCAAATTCTACCAAGTATAGGTAGTCCTCCCATCATGTCTGTTAATCCATGACGTACATCCAAAGCATGTCCTAGAGGATCTGGTTGACCCTCTTGCTCTGCCCATCTATCTCTAGGTGATAAGCTGAACTGAAGTTCAATCAAGTCCCTAATGCATGTTGTAGGGATGTCCAAAGTGCTGAGGTAAAAATAGGATCTTTGTCTGATATAATCTGGTGAGGAATACCATGTAATCTGGCAATTGGCAATGTCCTCCATAAAGACTCTTGCCACTAATGAAGCATTATAAGAGGAGCGGACCGGAGAGAAGTGTGCCACCTTTGTCAACTTGTCCATAGTGACCATAATTGTGTCATGTCGACGTGAAGAAACAGGAAAAGCAACTATAAAATCTATTGAGATAATATCCCATTTCCACTCTGGAACCAAGTGAGGCTGAAAAAGTCTTGCAGGATGCTGGTGTTTTGTCTTCATTCTCTGACACTCTGGACACCTCAACAAAAAATCAGTTATATCTCTCTTCATACCAACCCAAAAGTACAACTGTTGAAGATCGGTGTGCATCTTTTTGACACCAAGATGAGCTGAATACGGTGCCCGATGTTCCTCCGACATGGTCAAAGAGTGAAGATCACTAGTGGATGGTACATAAATATGACCCAAATGCCTCAAAAGGCCATCTAACTCTAGGGAATATCCTACAAATCTGCCCTCTAATGCTCTACCTGACTCCACCTCAATCTTCACCTCCTGATACCAGATCCATCCGAAGGAAGTGCTACAAGTATCTAACTCTTCAAATCCACACCAAGAGTCACTATTGATAACTCATGTCTTCGTCTACTAAGTGCATCTGCAACTACATTCTCCTTCCCCTGAATGAACTTCACCTCAAAATCATATTCACATAGGAATTCCATCCATCGTCTCTGTTTGGCATTCAGATTAGGCTGCATAAAGATGTACTGCAAACTACAGTGATCAGTGTGCAGCTCAAATATATGGCCCAAAAGCAAGTGCCTCCATCTCGTCAAAGAATGTACTATTACGGCTAGCTCAAGATCATGTGTAGGGTAATTCAGTTTGTGATCCTTGAGTTTGCGAGACTCATAGGCAATCACATGTCCCTCCTACATTAACACAACTCATATACCCTCCAAGGAAGCATCTGTACACACTACAAAATCCCCAAAAGGATCAGGAACAACTAAAATCGGAGCACTGGTTAATCTCTCCTTAAGAGTCTGAAATGCTGCCTCACACTACTCTAACCAAACAAATTTCTTCCCTTTCCTCTGAAGAGATATAGTGGGGTGTGCTATCCTCAAAAACCCCTATACAAACCATCAGTACTAACCTACCAACCCCATGAAACTGTGAACCTCTGACACATTTGTAGGTGTAGGCCAATCGATGATAGCTTGGATCTTTGAAGGATCCACTGCAATGCCTTCACCAGATATAACATGTCCAAGATATTTCACCTCTATCTTGAAGAATTCACACTTCGAAAAGTTAGCATACAACTAATTTTTTCTCAAACACTATAGTACCTATCTCAAGTGATCCTTATGCTCCTCCATGATCGTGGAATAGATCAATATATCATCTAGAAACACCAAGACAAACCAGTCAAGGTAGGTGTGAAACACACCATTCATTAAACTCATAAATACCGAGGGCGCATTCATTAACCCAAAGGACACCACTATGAACTCGTAGTGACTGTACTGAGTATGAAATGTAGTCTTATGTATATCTGCCTCGAAGATGCGTAGCTGGTGATAACCTGATTTAAGATCAATCTTCGAGAATACTGTGGCACCCTTAATCTAATCAAATAAGTCATCTATCCTTGGCAACATGTATTTGTTCTATATTGTCACCTTGTTCAACTGTCGGTAGTCTATACACAATTGAAGGGACCCATCCTTCTTCACAAAATTCACTAGTGCTCCCCAAGGAGAGACACTAGGATGAATAAATCCCTTCTCTAGCAACTCCTCAAGCTGTAATCAGAGCTCCTTAAGCTCTTGAGTGGTCATCCGATAAGGGGCTCGTGAAATGGGCTCAGCTCCAGGCACAAGATCAATCTTAAAGTCTATGTCACGCTTAGGTGGCATCTATGGATTCTTGCTAGGAAACACATTGGCATACTGAATAATAATGGGATGACTATCAAGCGACACCTCCTCCTAACTCTCTCCTAGCTCCAAATCATTGACTATCACTACAAATAACTAACAGCCCTTCCACACACACATCCTCATTTGCATGGCTGAGATCATCCTCAAAGAAATAGGTATTTGAATCCCAACCACCCAACCTCACTACCGAAATCATCAACAAACTTCACTAACTTGTGGCGGCAATCTATGACTACTTTGTGAGTCTCTAACCAATCCATGCCTAATACGACATCGTAGGACCCAAGAGGAATGATTCGAAGATCAACCATGGCGTCGAGAGATCCAATCTTCAAACTATGGATGAGAGACTCCACTGTGACCTTAGCACTGGAAGCTAACTCGACTTGGCACCTAACGTCCTACTTCACTGCCACCAGTCCACATCATGCTGCAACAAAAGGAGAAATAAAGGAATCCAAAGCACCTAAATAAAACAGTACAGAGACTCTACCACCCTATAACACACCTGATGTCTCAACCACTGTCCCCTAGTGCTCAACGTAGCAGTTGTCAACCACAGCAAAAACCATGTGAGATTTACCAACATCCCCAACTGTCAGCTTTGAAGCCGTTGGTCTCTAAGAAAATCTGGTAGTGCCCTTCTGAGGACATTGACGTGCAATATGACCATGCTGCCCACATGAAAAGCACTTTGTACCTCTGCCAAAACCTCTACTACCAGGTGGTGTACTAGACTACTGAACACTGCCCTTGTTAACTGTAGACTGTGAACTTTGGGCTTGTTGATCAGAGTGGTAATGTTTCATTTGCCTCCAGTTCCTGTCTCTCCTGGGCTGAGATCTATCATCTTGACGAGATCAAGAATTCTTATGTTTAGACTGTGAGGGCTACTACTACTGTTGTTGCCCACCCTTAGAGGGTGCCTACTAAATCCTAGATGGACTTGCTAACTATAACTATCCACCATGAGAATTGTAGCCTGTTAGAGGTGCATTACCAATTTGAACCCTTGACTATCCACCTAAGGCCATAGCTAGATTCTCCTCAACAATCTGAGCCTTTTCCACGGCTACCTGCATGGTCTTCAGCTCGAATGCCCAAACTCCACCACTGATGTGGGAATTTAAGCCCCTAATGAAATGTTGTACTAGCATTCCCTCGTCATCTCCAATGCCAACGTATTGCTTAAGTTCATAGAATTTCCACTCACATTGTTCCACTGACATTGCCAATTGTCTCAACTCATGAAACTCGTCTGTTCATCGTTGTCACCAATGGCCAGACAAGAATCAGGCTCTAAATCGCTCAAGGAACATCTCCCAAGACACTGAGTCTATATCCAGGTGGAGCTTCTGCTCCTCAAGACGCCACCACGTGGAAGCGAATCCTCAAAGATGCATAATGGCACATCTAGCCTTGGTATTACTACCATATGGGTGCATAGAAAAACATCGGTTCAAATCGATAAGCCAAGTCTCTGCCTCTAGTCCATTGCTTGACCCATCAAATGTTGGAGGATGTGCTTGAAGTACCCCTCATGTGACCAGCTAAAACATCATCTTGCTCAACAACTAACTCCCTCCTCTTGGGAGATTTCTCTCTCCCAATTCACTAATTGCTCTACTTCCTACCTCAAACCAAGCCGAGCAAGAACCTCCTCTAGTAATTGGCGCAATTGTTCGCCCTCCATGCCAGGCTAGCCCTGATTCTATCCTACACCACCTTGGTTTTTTTGTGAACTCTGCTGCTCCTCACGATCTAATTCAAGAGAACTCTGTGGAGGTGACTCTTGGTGATTGGCCCCACGACCTCTACCTATCCCTCGACCTCTACCCCGTCTCCTAGGCATGACCCTACACAAACAAGTTCGGGGCATTAGACAAGGTCAACATGGGAAAACTTCAACTTCAACTATACATCTAAGACAACTTAATGGTCTAATTGATATACCCAGAGTACCCAGTGTTTAAACCCTAGCTTTGATACCATGTGTAATGCCCCGCCAAGAACCCTACAGGGCAAAAGCTAAACAGTGAAAAATAGACAATTTTTTTTAAGTACAATATTGCGCAATGAAATTGATCATAACTTTAATTATTAACCTACGTCCCCTAGGGTGCACGAATGCATTACTTAAATTCCATTATCCAAATTACAATACCAAATAACTTATTAACAATTAAACACTAATCATCATTAAGCATAACATTTACTCATCACAAATAAACATATGAACCGTGAGAAACATCTATTCTTTAAACATATGGAATAACTGATTACTTTCATTTCAATTAACCAGTGTAATATCACTGATTACATAATTTCCTTACATACATGAGATACATCATTTCAGTTTACAAGTAAATTTTGTACAATGATACTTCCTCGAATTTAGTGAGGAATGCTCAGCAAACATACATGATACATGATTAAGAAACAATACATTTACAAGTACAATGATCGACATTTTAAGAGTAGATGCCATGCTGAAATCAATGGATCGGATGAAATGGCCACATCATGAACATAAAAGGGAACCCAATGGAGAACGCAATACATTCCACCCAACCACGTGAATCCAAAGGTTCACCCCCCATGCTAGGAGGTATCAAAGGGCCCCACCATAACTGACAAACAAGGACTAGACATAACAAAGTTGGCATAACTCAGAACACAAGACGAACACCTCAACAATAAAAACATCAATGAAAAAACTTCTAGAAGGACATAAAATCTCAAGGTAAAGCAACAAGCAGGGAACTCATGGTTGTTCTAGGGGAAGTGTCATCACATAAATGGACATAGGTTATCTAGGAAGTTCTTCCTAGGCCCCGCCCCCCATCCTAAGTTATCCTAGTAGCCTCTACCAAACTCCAACCCTTCATGCCAACTATGCAGAATCGAACTACCTCTCATGGAGATGAAGTAGTCAATTATGCCATTCCAGGCCTTCCCATCTCACCTCAAGCCTATACGAGCACTTGAGGCTAAGCGAGGTACAAACTTATCTTGTTTAGTGTTTGAGCTACCCATTTCCCCTAGTCTATTTTAATGTTATCACTTGTTAACAAACTTCCACATGAGTTATCTAGGCGCCCCTTTGTGCGCCGACCCCCATTGGAAGCCACCCCCCCTTAATCGACAACTAACAAGTCAAAGAAACTGAAAACAAACCCATTTTGCAACAACACAAAACTCAAAACAAATCTCAAGTGAGGTATCATCTCATCCCACTCTCTTATTCCACGAGACCAATCACATGGCCAATTTGGTGTGCAATGAAGACAACCAACATATACATTCCCAAGGTAAAAAAATTCCCCATAACAAGATAACAAATGAATCCATCACATAAACATATCATTCTAGCCTCTGGAAAACTCAAGATCCCAATCACAAGATAACATATTAAAATCACACCACAAAGTTTACTTTCAAGACATATCCTTACACATAGATTCATCACAATAAATTGAACATTACTAAGAAACTAAATTCAAAATGGGTTATTTCTAAGCATACATTTTAAGGAATTCAATTATTCAACTATACATAATTTATTCGTCCAAAACAAACCTAATAATTTTCCACTTAACTTATTATAGATGATTCAATCTTGCCTAGCAAGGCTTGTTCTCTATTTCCACCTAAGTTTCAGCCATAATAAAGTATCAATAAGGACGTCTATGTGATCTAAGATACACCTGTTCAATCATATGCATATTAACGTATATATATACATATTTAAATATACATATATATATTACTATATATATACGTATATACATACATGTATATATATTTATAGATTTTAATAATTTGATTTATTAGAACTCTATGTAAGAATATGAAACACAGATTTAAGTATTCAATTGATAATATATAAACACAGATAAAAATATATATACAAATATGTGTTTAAAAATAACCATGCGCAGAACTCAAGTAAATAACTTTACAATTGTTATGATAGGTAGAAATATACGCATGCATTGTAAATTCAGCTTTGAATCAGATATGGAGAGATCTATGGATATGTTCGCTGGCACAAGGTAAACGCATGCAAACCACTATTTCCACTGTAGTTCATTATTTCCCAAAATTAGACTCAACCAATCTATCTAAGCCTCGGTTTACAAATTAGCCAGCGTCATCTACAGGAATCATTTTGATTGCAACTAAGAAGTTTGCTTAAATCATTCCAATGTTGCGCCCTTACATATAACACCTACTGTGCCAGGAAGTGGACTACAACATGCAGATTGAACAATTGTACTCAAGAATGACAATAATAAAGAGGATACGCAAATTACCTATGGCCATAGTTGAGATCTGTTCAATTTCAAGTTGTAACTTTCTATAGTCATCGACATGTAAACATGAATAAAACGAAAGCAACGAATAGAAGTAATGGTGAGTGTATGATGGTGCGAGTTAAGTATAAATTTGGACGCCACAAGACTAGTACAAACTTACCATGACCAGCGATGGTATAAGGATAAAGTTTAGAAAACTACTTACGGGTGTTGAAACATGCATGACTACTAGTCTTAAACCCACAGAATTTAAGCTAACAAGAAGATAATTTCACATGATGGTATTTCTGAGTGGTAGAATGGAATGGCCTCAACAGTCAGAGCTAAGATAACAATCTACCACTTTGGCCGATTATTTCAATAGATGAAATAGGATTTAAGGAATAAATAATGTTCATCGATCCAAGCCTGAACCTCAGAGGAAACCACAATAAGAGATAAGAAGGTCAGGAAAACAAAAATTTAGTGCATGGCTCAGGGAACCACGCCCAAGTCCGGTTAGAAAAATGATGATTATAAAAATCAAAATACATTGCAAGAGGTATATTAACAGTACAAGGTATTTCTTGAACACATTGCTAGGTCAAGCGGCGTATCAAAGAAAGTTTTCAGACATGTAATCTTAAAAAGATAAATAAATAACCATAATCTGTTTAGGTCTCTTCATGGGTTTCCAATGTCATTCTAACTGAATTGTAGTAAAGTTTTGGCTAAAGACATTTGCATTCAAGAATAAAGATATGTGTGCGTATAATTTTTTGTGTAAGTTCCTATGCCAGATATGGTAAATCAATTTGAATAATGACTATAGATAGGCTATAAAAAGGGGATCCAGTGTGGCAAAATAAAACAATAGTTCTTTCATTTCCGTATAACCGTCATCAAAGATATGTTCCTATTCTACCAAACAGGGTAAACATTTGTGCAAGTATAATTTCCAAATGTCAGATGGACAGAGTGAGTTGCGTTAGAAGGGTGGTCTTTTGCATGAAACAAATCTTTGCAATAGCCTGAAGAATGGGATGCATTCAAATGAGAGAACTATGCTAGCTACCGAAAAGTTCCCAACAATCTTGAGACAAATAGATATAGGCAGGATGAGTCTCAAGAATAAACTGAGTTGGAAATAAACACAATTTTATTTAATATCTCTAAAATCAACAACTCTAAGTTGGAAAGCATACAGTGCAGCTATCATTTCCTATTTAGACAATATTCTTTTCAAAATAGACTGAAACAAGAAGGTAAAGGAATAGAGGAACTCGGTAAATTAAGCAACTAAGTTGGTAACAGATGTCAAACAAGAATCCTCAAGAGTCTGCTTCCAGCTTCTCCCAAGACTTCCAGTACTACTTTAGAGTTTTTTTTTTTTTTTCCAGAGAAATAGAGATAGCTTCAAAAATAATCCTGGCTAGAATTCATGTCAATGAAAACCAGAATCCACTTCTTTTCTTTCAGG
Organism: Sequoia sempervirens; assembly: GCA_007258455.2. Classification (NCBI taxonomy): domain Eukaryota; kingdom Viridiplantae; phylum Streptophyta; class Pinopsida; order Cupressales; family Cupressaceae; genus Sequoia; species Sequoia sempervirens. The sequence continues at coordinate 1,931 of VDFB02079383.1, read as the reverse complement.
AACAATAAAACCAATTGCCCTTATGGAGTTAACTCTACTTCACTTAATTACTCCTCCACTACTTTTTGGTTACCTCCATTTCCAAGAGTTTTTTTCCCATTTCAAAATTTGTTTGAATCTAATGACTAAAGGAAAGCAAAACCAGAGATATGAGGAGGAATAAACTGTATTCCTCTCAAAAATGCAAAGCTATATTCAGTTTGAGAAGTTGAGAATTACAAAGGAAATTCCTTGGTTATATAGGCCAAGGGGAGAGATAGATGCAACCAGATTATGACAAGTGTTGGCATCCTATAAGGTGTGACAACTCATGTCATTAAAGGTTCAACCAGCTTATCCCTATGTAAACTTAAGATAGTGTGAAGAGGACTTTAGTGGAGAACTAGCTAAGAATGAACTAGTTAGATAAAGTAACCCTTTCACAGTAACACCCCCCTTTAAGTGCAACTTAGGGAGAAGTATACAATACAAAGATGAAAATATGGGTCTTGGCTACTAGGCCTGATGAGGTACCCATGTACATAATAACCTCTCAATGATAAAGAAGGAGAAAACCCAGTTGGAAAAAACTCCTACCCATGAGAGGGTGAATGAAGAAGGTCTAAGTGACCCCCCCAGAAGAGATGTGCCTCACCCCCAAAAGAGACTGAAGATGAACATACTTGCTCTTAGTGAAGGGTTTGGTGAACATATCTGCAACTTGATCTGATGTAGGATAGTAGCACAAATCAATGACCTACTCATGAATCAAATCCCAAAGAAAATGCATATGGATCTCGATGTGTTTGGTTTGTTGATGATGCACCGGGTTCTTTGAGATCTGGATGGCACTTTGGTTGTCACAATAAATGATTGATAGCTTCTGAAAGGTGATGCCAAGTTCAATGAAGATATTTTGAAGCCAAATAGCCTCAGTGGCAGCATTGACAGCTCCTTGATACTCAACCTCAATTAAAGAAATACCAATGGCATGTTGCTTCTTGCTCTACCAACAAATGGGGCCAGAACCATAGTGAAAATTGTAGTCGGATGTGGACTTGCAATCATCAATATCACTAGCCCAATCAAAATATGTGTATCCAAGTAAGTCTGAACTTATGCTTGTTGCATAGTGAATCCCATACTGATGAGTGCCCTGGATGTGGTGCAAGATGCGTTTGGCAACTTTCCAATGAAGCTGATGTGGTTCTATCATGAAGCACGAAACAATGCCAACTACAAAGGAAACGTCAAGGCAAGTATGAGTCAAGTAGATGAGGCTACCAACAAGTTGACGATACAAAGTAGCATCAACTAGTGGTGTGGAACACTTCACCTCAAGCTTAACTCCAGACAGAAAGGGAGTTGGTGTAGGCTTACAATCAGCCATATGAAAACGTGACAAAAGATCAAGAGCATACTTGGGTTGTCAAAGTGAGATCCTGAAAGAGGTCTGTGTGATCTCGATCCCAAGAAAGTAGTGCAAGAGACCCAAGTCAATCATGGAAAATTTGTCATGCAAAGCATTCTTCACAGTTGTGATGATGGATGAAGTGCTCCCAATGACAATCAAGTCATCAACATAGAGAGCAAAGAAGAGAAGAGCATACCTCTACCGCAAGATGTAGACATTTGGATCAGAGTGGCATCTAGAGAATCCAATGGAGAGAAGAAAGGAGTCCATTTTGGCATACCAAGTTCATGGAGCTTGTTTGAGGCCATAGAGAGACTTCCTTATTTTACAAACCAATGAAGAATTTTGAATGAATCCTTGTGGCTACTCCATATAGAGTTCTTCATGTAGATCTCTATGAAGAAATGCACTTTTCACATCCATTTGATGTACAATTCAACTATGAGCTGCAACTATAGCAAGTAGCAAGTGAATGGAGTTCATTTTGGCAACAGGGGCAAAGGTCTCAGTGTAGTCAATACCAGGTACTTGAGAGAAA
>VDFB02079382.1:0-23037 GCA_007258455.2 Sequoia sempervirens | reverse complement strand
ATATATTCTATGAGTTCGATAGCAATCATCTAGCCTCTAGATTCTCATTTCGACGATACTCTTGTGAGAAGCTTGGATCTACAAGTATATTGTAATCCTTATGATTTCTAAATACAGGCCGTGGATTTTGTATGGGTTTTCTTTGAAAATGTTTTCCATGTAAATCATTATGCCATGGTAAATGTATAGATATTTGTGTTTATTTTTGTTTAAGTTTATGTAACTATTATAAAGATCTATAAATTTTTACATTATGATCCTCCTCTCAACATTATTGTAGAATTTTTTCTACTACCTTATCTTTTCTAGAAGTGTTATTAGATCTTGATCATCTTTAGTTTCAGTTGTGGTAAAGTTAGAATTGAGTTTCTTGATTGTAGAATAAAAAGGAATAATGGTGCATTAGATATCTCTAGAATAGCATGAAATATATTATCTGTGAGAAAAATAATTGATGTAGGTGTGTAGGTAATATTTTATGATACATCATGCAAGATGATTCTAGGTTCTATGGTGATTTATAGAGGTGTTAGATATGGCATAGTGTATAAGCTTGATTAATGCACTTTTTATTGCAATAATACTTATATGAAAATAAATTTTGTGGAAGAGGTGAGGGTTTAATCTTCAGTAGATGGTCATGGATTTTGGGTACCCAAGGGTGCTCTTTCTTTAGAATGAAAATTACCAGCAAAAAAACTATATTATGGCACCAAAGACTTGGCCACATCAGAGAAAAGTGTATAAGAACCTTAAGAAATGAAAACCATTGTTAAAAGGAGTTCTAATTTTAATCATGAATTTGAACTTTGTGAGCATTGCATTTATGGAAAATAAAAATCTATTTAATTTTACTTGAGATGTTCCTTCAATTTTCATATCTTTCATCCTATCAATGTTCCTTCAATTGGAAAATTGACATATTATGTTTCATTTATTAATGATTATAGTAGAAGGACATGGATATACTTTCTAAAGAGTAAATCAATTGTTTTTAATAAATTTAAAGAATTTAAAGAATGACTAAGTTGAAAAGTAGAAATGAAATAAAATGCTTAAGGATTGATAATGGCGGTGAATTTTTCTCTAACAATTTTGATAGATTCTATAAATATTATGGTATCATAAACAAAAGATAACTCTATATTCTCTACAACAGAATGAAGTTGTAGAAAGAATGAAATTGAAACTAATGGAGAAGGCTAGGAATATGCTAAGTGGTGCTAGTCTAGAACAAAGATTTTGGGCTAAATATATTTCCACTTCTTGTTACCTAATTAATAGGTCTTCTATATCATCTCTTGTTGATAAAACACCTATAGAGGAATTGTTAGGTCACAATCCTTCATTAAGATATCTTAGAGTTTATGGTTGCAAGGAATATGCATATGTGCCAAAGGAGAAGTAAAAAAAGTTGGAGAACAAGGCTATGAAATATATTTTCATTAAATACAGTTATGGTGTGAAAGGATACAAGCTTTGAGATCCTATTTCATAGAAGGTAATACATAGTAAAAGTGTTAATTTTAGAGAAACCGCGGCTCTTCACCTAAAAGTAAGCCATACAAGGCATAGAAAACCACCGAATTGTATTCACCTAATGATTGAGATATAATTTCTTTGAATAATTAATGTGGATGAACCCAACCCAGAGAAGAGGAAATGCATTTGAATGATGTAGAACCCTAGAAGATTTCTATAGATGAAGAAATGATAGCTTTTAAAAATAATGATACATGGGATCTTATACCATTTCCTTAAGGAAAAAAAATTGTTGGTTGCAAATAGGTATTCAAGAGAAAGATTGGTTCAGATAGAGGTATTGAGAAGTAGAAAGCATGGTTGGTTACAAAAGGTTACTCTCAAGTTGATGGTGTTGATTATGGTGAGATGTTTTCCTCTATTAAAAGAGGGGCATTCATTATAATTTTTATTTCTATTGCTACTACTTATGATTTAGAGGTTGAAAAAATGGATGTGAAAACTACTTTCCATCATGGTGAGTTAGAGGAGCGTATTTATATTACATAGCCAGAGCAGTACATGGCTAATAGTAAAATTAAATTGGTTTACAAATTGAAAAAATCTTTGTATGATGTAAAACAATGTCCTAGGGTGTGGTACAAGAAATTTGAAATATATGTGTTGAGTTTGGGATTTGAGAATTATAAATCACATCATTGTGTTTATTATCAAACTGATGGTGATCGTTTCCTATTTATTGCATTATATGTTGATGATATATTATTTATTAGTAAAAGGAAAGGTATGATTTTAGAACTGAAATCTCAATTTGTAACTAAATTTGAAATAAAAGATCTTGGTGTGGATAGACACATTCTTGGGATGGAAATTAGAAGAGAATGAGCATAAAGCTATATTCTATTCAAAGTAATTATTCCAATTCAATTTTATAGAGGTTTGACTTGTAGGATGGTATAATATTATGTGTTCCTTTTTTAATTAGAACAAATTTATCTATTTCATATTGTCTAAAATCCCCATCATAGATGGAAGACATGAGCAGAGTTCCTTACAAGAGTGTAGTTTGAAGTTTTGATGTATGTTATGGCTTGTACTAGACCAGACATTTCCAAAGTAGTGAGAGTTATTTCCAAATATATGTCTAATTCTAGCAGAGTTCATTATGATGCAGTTAAAAAAGTCTTTAGATATTTGTGTGGTACCTCAAATTATTCCTTGTGTTATAATAATAATTTGACTAAAGATATATTTCCCTTGATATTCATGGTTATGTGGATCTAGACTTGTTAGTGTGGTGTTAAGTTTAAATTAGGTTAATTATTTCGGTGGTATTTTCTCATATTGGGTATTTTTTCACCTGTTGCATTTTTTCATGCCTTTAAAAGGCTTGTACAGTATGTAATTTCTCATCTCATTTCTGAATATCATTCTTGATATTTGGCAGAATAGATATGTTTTCTTCTCTTGTATGTGTGAGGATGATTTGCTATGACCTAGGTTATAAAGCACCCATTTTCCTATTATTCAAAACTAAAGAAATGTTATGCCTCAAAAATATTCTTGTAGGTTTCTAGGAACAATTGGTTTCATCATCTTGTCTTATAGTCAATAAAACATCTATAATAGATCTTATAAAGGAATATACTTTTTATAAGGTTGTATGATATTCTAATAATTTGATTCTAACACTGAAAGTGTTAAGTAGGAAAAGAGATCCAAGATCCAACAAGTGAATTAGCTTAGATCTACATTTCCCTTTGGCTTAACAATAGAACACAAACCAGCTAGAGTTTGATAATTGGTTAAATATCTCAAAGGATAGCCAATCTTATAGGATTTGGTTCCTTTTTTGGAAAGAGGGCATATTTGATGTTTCAATTGATTATCCTAACTGATATAACCCTAGATTTGAAAATATGAATGATCACACATACAAAAATAGAAAATTACATTTTTATATTATAGTGAGTGGTGATGTTGATATATTGTTACATATATATATATATACAAGGCTTTAGTTTTAATTAAAAAGGAAAATGGTTGAAATCACACAATGCTCTAGAAATATCATTTTGAAATTGTATTTATTTTTTTCTTCAAATAAGATTTCAATGGTTATTTATTACTTTTGCCTACTAACCTTGGAAGAGATTAAGGACTTTACATTTAGAGGTTTTCCATCGAAAATCACCAAAAGTTAACATAGTTGATCTAATTGAATATTAATATATGGTAAACTTTAGTAATATATTAATAATCTCAGATGCATCTAGGAAACTGAGAAATAGAATTTCATTTTCTAAAGCAATAGTGCATGTACTTGTGATGAAGGGGAATACCCCATTGTAGATAATTGAACAGTTGTAGATGATTATTGCAAGAGAAAAAGTGTAGATTTCGAGGTGCTCATGAAGCACAAATTTTATTTTTCTTTTGCTGTAGTTTTTTTTAGATTATGTATAGAGCATATGTTTCTTCGCTTTAGTTATTTGATGATTGAAATATATTGTGTAATCATATTTTTCATAATGAGAAGTTCTTTTGTTGAAACCCTCAATTAATTTAGTGAACCCTTGTGGTTGATTTGAATGCATTTTTAAGTTTGTTTGAGTGTTTATTTTCATAAAAGAGGGATGTTGAGAATCCCTCTTTCATTAGTGGCATCAAAGTGGGAGTTCTTAAGTGTGTAGGTAGAAGCACCAATGTGAAGCAATTTTTTCCAGGACCCGTGGTGGAGTGTGTGTGATTTGTGTATAGACAGATCAATGAGTGTGAGGTAGTCTATACCCTAGGTGTTGAAGATTGGAGAGCTTGGTGTGGAATTTATTAGGAGGTTTTTGAAGTGATTTTTTGTATGTTGAAGGGTTATTGCAGTCATTGAATGCTAAATACACCATTGTAGAGAATGGAAGAGTTGTAGGTGATTGATGCAAGAGAAAAAGTGCAAATTTGGAGGTGTTCATGAAGCACATAGTTCTATTTTCTTTTTCTATAGTTTTTTATTTCATTTTCAGATTATGTAAAGGAAATATGTTGCTCCCCTTTAGTTATTTGATAACTAAAATATATTGTGTAATCAGTTTTTCGTAATGAGAAGTACTTTTTTTGAAACCCTCAATTAATTTTGTGAACCCTTATGGCTAATTTGAATGCATATTTGAGTTTCTTTAAGTGTTTATTTTAAAAAAAAGGAGGGTTGTTGAAAATCCCTATTTCATCAACTTGTATCCTTCATTTTATTTTCATCTCATTTTTATTCACTTTTGTCTTTATTGTTTTCTTCTTCTTCATTCTTTTTCTTTCATCATGAAATTTTTCTTGCTCATCTTTGTCAACTATTATTTGTTTTGTTAGCCATTTATCAAATAAACCGAAAAAAATCATCTAAAAAGGTATCATAATGAAATGGCACCAACCTATAGATAGGTTTTCCATCTAAGTGTATCTTAAACTATGTTTTTCATAAGAATTTATTACTAAAAACTAATTTTAGTTGAGCCACCACTTGGAGTTTAAATCTGCAATCTTTCTATTTATTTTTCCTCTATATTTTTAGGATAATCCAAAATATTGACTTAAAAATCTCACACAATTTCTTCCAAAAGAAACTTTGTAAATAAAATATGAATTGTAAAAAGAAATAATCTTATAATTATATAAAAAAAATTCTTCTTAATCCCCTAGCCAAATACATTTAATATTCTCTCTTTTCTTTTCTAGGAAATTTTTAAGTAAATGAAACATCTTTTTTAATATAACTCTCAATACATTATATTTCACATATATTTAGGGAATGAAAAGGTTTAGTGTAGTATCAATTAAAACACTAAATTATAAGAATTCTAGGTATTTAGCCATTTGTTTTTGAAAACTTAGTCACTTTGTCTTTCAATCATATGGATTAACAATGGATAGGAAAGAATGCGAGGAACTTACAATTTTCATATACACATCATTTTCAACTCAAAATTTAGTATAATTTTCTTTTAGCATCCTACATAATTAGTCAATAGGCTACATATAGTTTGAGATTTGAGCCTAAAACAAGTCCCATGTCTACAAATCACTATTGAGTTCTTGGAAGACAAGTATTTGTTGTTGTTTATGTAAAATCCCCATCTTGGGTACAATAATTTTTTTTTTCTAATTAGCAACAACTACCAACTTAACAAACCAAGAATTTTCCATATAGATTAGAGGTGTTAATTTCAATAACTTAACATTCACTAGGGTAACAACAATCAGCATTACACTTATATCCTTACACTCAAAGGTGTTAAGCTCATACAACTAGGGTTATTCTTAGACCTACAACCTAAGCCTCAAGGGTTCATGTCGACTCTTCCTACGTATCCCCTCATGGGAATCAGAGGCATCATAGTTCACCCCACAATGATAGAGGGAGTTCAATCTCACCTCATGTATGAGATCTATTATCTCACCTTTAACCCATAACTATTAATTTATTACCTATAAGCTATCAACATAGTCAATTATAATATAATGATAATGATTTTTCCATCAAGTGTTGGGTCCATACCAATCATTACCAAATTTCAATGTACAAACATTCATAATATTTACAAGAGGTCATTCATACAATAATCTCAAAGATTATACACAATGGATATCACAAGCATACCTCCATATACACAAGCTGATTTTTTCATACACATCATAAGTACAATAGTGTCACCATCATATATAGATCCCAAGTACAACCACAACTTGATCATACATAGATAACAAGTGCAACAGAGGCTGGATCATACATCGATCACAAGTGCAATAATGACTAGATCATATACAAATCACAAGTATAAGAGTGATTAGCTCATATGTACTTCACAAGTACAACAATGATGGTCTCATACACATCACATTTATACTAGTGATTGGATCCAGCATATATTAAAAATACCAAGTGACAAGCTCTAACCATACACCACAAACACACCATAATGAGCTCCAGTATACATCAAAAAAACATAGTGACAAGCTCCAACATACATCAAATTCACATTGAATAACACATCACAATGGATAACACATGTCCATAATGCATCCTAGATAGAAATAATATCGGTGCATTGTACACTACACCATGGGTCCATCCTTTCCACTAGTCAATTGGACAAATGGGAAGAGGATTCGGTGCATCCCATACTACACCACAGGTCTATCCTTAACTGTACAAGGCTATGTATATAGTATGAAAATTGGGAGGGGATTTGGTGCATCCCATACAACACCGTGGGTCCATCCACCATCCCTAGGGTTTCTCCAAGTAGTGAACCTACCAAACTCGGTGGATTCTGACTTCAATTGTCTATAAGCCACTGGCGACAAGTCTTTCCACCTAAGAAGAAGTAGCTCCCGACATATACCATCATCTGACATTAGTGGTATTGTCAGCTATCTTCTTCATAATCCTTAGTAACACATGGCATCAGTCACTTCCATGCATACCAGTGATAGCAAGTGAACCTTATCAATACGTAGTTAGCCTTGGATTAGCATTACCCAAATGGATGGGTCCCTACCCGTGTAACTGCTACAGCCATATCATAACTAGGGTAGCTTGCTACCTTCACCTCTGTGAACTAGGTGAATGTTGTCTAATCCCTAGTAGTAGCCCAGAAATCAGTCATAGGAATGGTCCAATGATTGCCTGTCACTGCTCAAATATCTTAGAGGTTCACTCTTGGATGGGTCATACATACATGAATCGCAATCTCAATCCAAAAATAAACGGGCCTATACATAAACACATGTATATGGAGTTGAATTACACAGACACATAAGAGATACATGGAACCAACATGAGATGAAATTTTCTGAACTTCTACATATTATAAAATACCCATTATAAAGTAGTTAAATTCCTTACTACATTCTATTTAATAAAAACTTATTATGTATTAAATATAAGTTATTAAATTCCCTTAACTTGATCATACCCATTTGATACCCTTTCAACCTCAAACTGAAGCCTACTAAAGGGAGAAGGTCAAACCAATCAGGAATAACCCCGACATCTAAGAGTTATTCCCCCCCTAAACCCTCCCCCTATGGACTTGAGGTCGTAGAGGGATCCTTTTCCCAAGAACCGCCTACGCTCCCACTTCCAAACGGATCAAATTCAGAAGTAGTTTTCCTAACAAGGTTTCTCAAGGAGCCTACACTTGGACTTCCAATAGGGTAAATCCCTTATACAATTAATAAATATGGGATAATGCAATTTTAAACCCAAGGGAGTTAATTAAACATCAGGACTAATAATAATTTTCTCTCCAAATCCATCGAGCTTCTATTCATCTTAAGATTATCTTACTCAATATATAGGTGGAATAGGTTTTATCAAGAATGTTGGTATCTCAAATATATCTCCCATAGCAAGTAGATCTAAGCATAACTAGGTATGAGGTTGTTAGGAAATCTTAATTCCATCTACAAAGAGGGAATTAATAAAGTATACATGTCCCTATAAGTAGTAGTCAAATATTGATATCATGCATCCATAATGCAGGAAGCCTTGTTAGGGATCCAAGTGAGGTCCCACCTTACTATAGATATATAAATCTAATATCATTTATGACCTCCTCTTAGATGAGGCACAACATACATCATCAAGGCCTCATTAAATTATTTTGAAATTTGAAGAACATGTGTCCTTAATTTCAAATTTGCATTACGTATAACCAAAATTTTAGCTATACCCAAGATAATTGCCCACACTATACTCATCATATAATCATATATAAATAAACTCTCCATACTAGTAATTTTGAGCCTTCTAGTTCCATTTACCTTATAATGTAACTCATTTTCCCTATAATAGCTTGGTTCTCAAACTAGATAGCTATTCAAACTTTCTATTTAAACTAAACCTAACCTTAACGGTCATCAATAGGGTAACTAGAGATGTTACGTAAGATTTATCCCATAACTCAAGCTTTTCAATGATTTAAAATTAATGATAGTTTCCTTCCATTCGGTATACAATTTGTATTGTGCTTCATTATAGGTAGAATAATAATTTCAATATCAAGGATTGCGTATTTAAGAGTGATAGATATGACGCAGTCATACAAAGAATTTATCATGATATCAATGAATTATTAAAGTATCAAATTTCAACATTAAGGATACGGTTATAAATCATGGTTGTAATACCATTAAATGGAGTCATCATTACTTACAATTATGCAACCATGAGCCCAAATCTCATATTAGTTATATTCATTTCTTGGTTCATATTATATAGTTATCTTGAAGCTAAATATTTGTCTTCGACTACCTTGCCATCGTGTTTCACTTTGGAGGCCCAACATAAACATATAATGAATTTCAAGGGTAAGATACTATATGAAAACTTTTGGTTTGTAAATCAAGTGTTTATTCTCATATTTTAATGGTCACAAGACATAGAAATTTCATGAAATCATTACACAATTGCTACTATCCACAACCAATCTACTATAAACCCAATTCCATAATGAAAGAATTGACCTAACTCAACATAATTAAAAATTTGTAATTAATAAAAACTCATAGAATTATAACAACCTTCGTTCCATCTTTTACTATTCGACCATCACATGTTCACAAAGGTTTCCTTGAGATGAAATTCACCAAAATATTAGTTTCAACATAATTTGAATTTGTGGATTGGTGAGAAAAAACATAGTATTTAAGTACTAAGTGATTTCCTATTTATTCTCAAATAGGTTTCAAGTATCATAACCTCAATACTCATGAAGCTAACTCCTTATAAATCAGAATGGTTTATAATATTCATAATATTTCTCAACTAGAGTTAAGATATTCTAAAATTAGCTAATGCAATATAGATCATGGTGTCTTTAACCAAAATTTCACTATGATGAGGTTATGGGTTACCTAATTCCCTAAAACCTTTATTTATTTTCTAAAATTGAAAAGATCTATGATGTAGTATATGCTTTAATGGTATGGCAATCTAAACACTGAATATTTTAGATTAGGTTCACAAATACATAGATCATTTCATGGAACTGTTAGTTATTATTCACTATTTTACTTTAGTCTCACTTAAATCTATATATGATAGCTAGATGAGTAGATATTTGAAACTTTATACTATTGAAAGATTTGTATAAATAGCTTTCTAGGATTTGGGTGTTGAAATTAGCAGTCCTTTCTCTTGGTGCTTCTAATGTTGTGTCATTCCTCCAAATCCACTTCATACTTAAAGGAATTCCTCCTTCCAATGCTCCTGTAGCTTGCTCTAGAAATATACTCTCCTTGCATCTTCACCAACACTGAAGCCTTCCATTACATTTTGTTGGATATCTTGAGCCTATTTAAAAACTCTCATGGCTGTGCAAGCAAGGACAATATGGCAAGGGTTGTTGAATTTGGTTTCACACCTACCCTTTTTCTTTTTCTCAAAATTTTATAAAGCCTTTTCAACAAATTCGTTTGTGCATATTCTCCAATCATGGCAGTCCATAAGACCACATTGCTTTGAGGTATTCTGTCAAGTAACTCATGTTCCCTTCCTATGCTTCCACACTTAGCATACATATCTACATGGCAGTTAGAACTACAACATCTAAAAAAAATCATGTTTCCTTTATCCTTCGATGGGTGTTCATACCCTATTCCAAGTCTCCCATTTTAGTACTAGGCGAAAGGATGTTGGCGAAGGTTGCAGAATTTGGCTGTATGCCTGCCAATTGCATTTTCTTGAAAGTTCCTAAAATGTTTTTGTGAGGATGTGACAATCTCCCCCCTCAAGATAAGTCATCTTGACTTATTGGCAGGTTACTTTTGTTAATTCATCAATATTTTAGGGTTACCATCCAAGTTAATTGGTTTTGAACCCCTTATCCTTACCTCTTAGGTGGTTCTCTTTTACTTAATTTGATTAGTTGAGAACTAATTTTTAATAATTTTTTATAGCGTGTATATTAAAATATAGCCTCAATTGAGCATTTTTCTCAATTCTATTCTCCATGTACAATTTACGGGTTGATTTTTCTTAGGAGAGATCAATATTATACAATTAGGTACAAACATTTACTAGTTAACCTACCAAAATACACCTTATGTTCTTTCCATTTTAAGCTCATATCCATTCATACATACATAATTAGGAGATTTCTTAATACTCTTAATCATGCCATGAAAATTTCCACATGACAAGGGGGTAAAATAAAATCCAACTAGTGAGTTAGGAACAATAGCAATCATGGAATACCTTAACATTCCGCTATGCACTCTGAATTTCATTTACAATTGATATATCAAAATTTTGTTTTCACCCATTTAGGTCCTCTTGGTTAGGACTAGTCATCCATTCCCAAGAGCTTAAATGTCCATTTAATATATTCAAAACAATTATGTACATATCAAGTGTTCAACTTGGTTATGGTTGGTTGGTAGTGTAGGACAACATAACCCAAAGTTAAGTGAGCCTCATAGGTCCAACATTTGAACATGGTTTCTTTGATCCAATGTAAAATCCCCATCTCGGGCACAATATTATATTTTTTTAATTAGCAACAACTACCAACTTAACCAACCAAGCATTTTCCATATATATTAGAAGTGTTAATTTCAATAACTCAATATTTACCAAGGTAATGACAATCAGTGTCACACTTATATCCTTACACTTAGAGGTGTTAAGCTCATATAACTAGCGTTATTCCTAGACCTATGATCTAAGCCTCAAGGGTTCATGTTGACCCTGCCTATGTATCCCCTCGTGGGAATCAAAGGCATCATAGTTTTCCCCACAATGATAGAGGGATTTCTATCTCACCTCACGCATGAGATCTATTATCTCACCTTTAACCAATAACTATTAATTTAGTACATGTAAGCTATCAACATAGTTAATTATAATATAATGATAATGATTTTTCCATCAAGTGTTGGGTGCATACCAATCATTACCAAACATTAGTGTGCAAACATTTACAATATTCACAACAGGTCATTCATACAATAATCTCAAAGATTATACACAATGGCTATCATAAGCATACCTCCATATACACAAGTTGATTTGCTCATACACATCATAAGTACAACAGTGTCAGGATCATACATAGATCCCAAGTGCAACCACAACTTGGTCATACACAAATCACAAGTGCAACAGACACTGGATCATACACCAATCACAACTGCAATAGTGACTGGATCATATATAGATTAAAAGTATAATAGTGATTCGCTCATATGTAGTTCACAAGTACAACAATGATGGTCTCATACACATATCACATTTATAGTAGTGATTGGCTCCAACATATATCACAAATACCAAGTGACAAGCTCTAACCATACATCACAAACACACCATAATAAGGTCCAACATACATCACAAATACATAGTGACGAGCCCCAACATACATCACATTCACACTGACTAACACATCACAATGGTTAACACATGTCCATAATGCATCCTAGATAGAAACAATATTGGTGCATTGCGCACTACACCATGGGTCCATCGCTTCCACCAGTCTTCTACACCATTGGACAAATGGGAAGAGGATTCGGTGCATCCTACACTACACCATAGGTCCGTCTTCAACCCCATAAGGCTATGTATATAGTCTAACAATTGAGAGGTGATTCGGTGCATCCCATTCTACATCATGGGTCCGTCCACCATCCCAAGGGTTTCCCCAAGTAGTGAACCTACCAAACCCGATGGATTCCAACTTCAGTTGCCTATAGACCACTGGAAACAAGTTTTTCCACCCTGGAAGAATTAGCTCCTGACATATACCACTGTGTGACCTTAGTGGTATTGTTAGCTATCTTCTTCACAATCCTAGGCAACACATGGCATCAGTCAGTTTTGTGCATACTAGTGATAGAAAGTGAACCCTATCAATACGTGGTTAGCCCCAGATTACCGTTACCCACATGGATGGGTCCCTACCTCTATAACCACTATAGCCATATCATAACCAAGGTAGCTTGCTACCTTCACCTCCATGAACTAGGTGAATGTTGACTAATCCCTAGCAGTAGCCTAGACATCAGTCATTGGCATGGTCGAATGACTGCCTGTCACTGCTCAAATATCCTAGAGCTTCACTCTTGGGTGGGTCATACATACATGAATCACAATCTCAATCCACATGTACAAGGGCCTATACATAAACACATGGATATGGAGTTGAATTACACAAACACATAAGAGATACATGGAACCAACATGAGATGGACTTTGCAAAACTTATACATATTATAAAATACCCATTATAAAGTAGTTAAATCCCTTACTACATCATGTTTAATAGAAACCTATTATGTATTAAATATTAGTTATTCAATTCCCTTAACTTGATCATACCCATTTGATACCTTTTCAGCCTCAAACTGAAGCCTACTAAAGGGAGAAGGTCAAACCAATTAGCTACAACCCCGACATCTAGGAGTTAATCCCCCCTAAACCCTCCCCCTAGGGACTTGAGGTTGCAGAGGCATCGTTTGCCCAAGGACCGCCTATGTTCCTGCTTCCAAACTGGTCAAAGTCACATGTAGTTCTCCTAACAAGGTCTCTCAAGCAGCCTACACTTGGACTTCATACACGGTAAATCCCTTATACAATTAATAAATATGGGATAATGTGATTTTCCACCCAAGGGAGTTAATTAAGCATCGAAACTAATAATAATTTTCTCTCCAAACCCATCGAAGTTCTATTCATCTTAAGATTATCTCACTCAAAACATATAGGTGGACTATGTTTTGTCAAGAATGTTGGTATCTTGAATATATCTCCCAAAGCAAGTAGATCTAGCCATAACTATGTATGATGTTCTTAGGAAATCTTAATTCCATCTATCAATATGGAATTAATAAAGTATACATGTCCCTATAAGTAGTAGTCAAATATTGATATCCTACATCCATAATGCGGGAAGCCTTGTTAGGAGTCCAAGTGAGGTCCCACCTTACTATATATCTATAAATCTAATATCATTTATGACCTCCTCTTAGATGAGGCACAACATACATCATCAAGGCCCCATTAAATCCTTTTGAACTTTGAAGAACATGTGTCCTTAATTTTAAACTCGCATTAAACATAACTAAAATTTGAGCCATACCCAAGATAATTGGCCACTCTATGCTCATAATATAATCATATATAAATAATCTCTCCATACTACTTGTAATTTTGAGCCTTCTAGTTCCATTTACCTTATAATGTAACTTATTATCCCTGTAATAGCTTGGTTCTCAAACTAGATAGCTATTCAAACTTTCCATTTAAACTAAACCTAATCTTAATGGTCATTAGTCGGGTAACTAGAGATGTTACATAAGATTTATCCCATAACTCAATCTTGTCAATGTTGTCAAATTAACAATAGTTTCCTTCCATTTGGTATAAAATTTGTATTGTGCTTCATTACAGGTAGAGTAATAATTTCAATATCAAGGTTCATGTATTTAAGAGTGATAGATATCACGTAGTCATACAAAGTGTTTATCATGATATCAATGAATTATTAAATTATCAAGTTTCAACATTAAGGATATGGTTATAAATCATGGTTGTAGTACCATTAAATGGAGTCATCATTACTTACAATTATGCAACCATGAGCCCAAATCTCATATCAGTTATATTCGTTTCCTGGTTCATATTATACAATTATCTTAAAGCTAAAGATGTGTCCTAGACTACCTTTCCATCTTGTTTCACTTTGGAGGCCCAACATAAACATATAATGAATTTCAAGGGTAAGATCCTATATGACAACTTTAGGTTTGTAAATCAAGTGTTTATTCTCATATTTTAATTGTCACAAGGCATAGAAAGTTCATGAAATCATGACACAATTGCCACTATCCACAACCAATCTACTATAAACCCAATTCCATAATGAAAGGATTGACCTAACTCAACATACTTAAAACTTTGTAATTAATAAAAACTCATAGAATTATAACAACCTTCGTTCCATCTTTTACTATTCGGCCATCACATGTTCACAATGGTTTTCTTGAGGTGAAAGTCACCAAAATATTAGTTTCAACATAATTTGAACTTGTGGATTGGCAAGAACAAATACAATATTTAAGTACTTAATGCATTCCTATTTATTCTCGAATAGGTCTCAAGTATCATAACCTCAACACTCGTGAAGCTAACTCCTTATAAATCAGAATGGTTTATAATATTTATAATATTTCTCAACTATAATTAAGATATTCTAAAAATAACTATGCAATATAAATCATAGTGTCTTTATCCAAAATTTCACTATGATGAGGTTATGGGTTACCTAATTCCTTAAAACCTTTATTTACTTTCTAAAATTGAAAAGATCTTTGATGCAGTCTATGCTTTAATGATATGGCAATTTAAACGCTGAATATAAAGATTAAGTTCACAAATACACATAGATCATTTCATGGAACTGTTAGTTATTATTCACTATTTTACTTTAGTCTCCCTTAAATCTTTATATGATAGCAAGAAGAGTAGATATTTGAAACTTTATACTATTGAAAGATTTGTATACTTTAGCTTTCCATGATTCGGGTGCTGAAATTAGCATTCCTTTCTCTTGGTGCTTCTAATGTTGTGTCATTCCTCTAAAGCCACTTCATACTTCAAGGACGTCCTCCTTCCAATGCTCCTGTAGCTTTCTCCAGAAATCTACTCTCCTTGCGTCTTCACCACTACCGAAGCCTTCTGTTACAATTTGTTGGATATCTTGATCCTATTCAAAAACTCTCATGGCTGCGCAAGCAAGGACGATGTGGCAAGGGTTGTTGAATTTGGTTTCACACCTGCCCTTATGCTTTTGCTCGAAAGTTTCTAAAGCCTTTTCAACAAATCCGTTTGTGCATATCCTCCAATCATGGCAGTCCATAAGACCAGATTGCTTTGAGACATTCTATCAAACCAGCTCACGTGCCCTTCCTATGTTTCCACACTTAGCATACATATCTATATGGCAGTTAGAACTACAACATCTGACAAAATTCACGTGTCCTTTATCCTTTGATGGGTGTCCATACCCTATTCCAAATCTCCCATTTTAGTACAGGCTGGAAGGATGTTGGCGAAGGTTGCAGAAGTTGGCTCTATGCCTGCCAATCATATTTACTTGAAAGTTCTAAAGCCTTTTTTACGAGGATGTGACAATTTAATGGTAAATCAGTTGTCATTTAATGATAAAAGCCTCCAAAATATCACGTAAAATTTTTAAAAATCTCACTTACCACATAAAATCCAGATAAATATTGTTTTGATAACTAGATGGAAACATTCTACTTCTATTTCAAATGTTTTTTGTCAATTTGATGACAACTTTCTTTTTCATTTGCATTGCTTTATTTTTAAAATCTGTATGCAAATATTTCATAATAATATAATACTTAATTTCTTTAAGGAAAAAAGTCTAGATTTGTCTAAATTTATTTTATTCTATTATTTAGCATTTATTCTTACTTGTTTAAATCGATTAACATAAATATTGCAACTCAATTTCAATTCTTATTTAGTTGAAAGGAACAGTCTAACAACAAATTAACCTTTCAATACTAAAATCTAGTTCTGATAATATGTAAAAAGGAACCTAGAACAATACAGCAAGGTAATACAACAGAATAATAAAACAACAAACAATTAAAATAAGACACCAAAAATTATGTTTATGACAAAATTAAACTAACAAAATAATACACAATTTGAAAGAATTTAATTTGCATTCTATATAATCAAATAATATTTTTTATAATTTTTTAATCTACAAAATCTAAATCAACTATAAATCAGAAATATGTTTAATTACGATTGTCAATATGTTATTGATTATACATTAATAAAGATAATAAGGTCGTCCTTCCAAATATATAATTTCTTGAAGGGAAGAAACGTACTTTTATACTCACCATAAAAGTAAAATTGTTAGGCATTCCCCAGGAAAGTTGCTGTTCTGAGATTTATATGTATTTTCGTTAAGTAAAACTGTTTTTAACATACTAGAGAGCACTGATGCGGTTCGGACATGAACATAAACCTTTTTCCTTTTACATGTTCCGTAGTGATAACACACAGCTAGTTCGCACACGAAAGGGAATTATAAAACAAAAAAAGTAGCTCCAAAAATGTATAGTATAATCAGTTTTCAATAGGTATTACAATTCAGAAAGATGAACGTGTAATGTACATGTTATCGAAAATCTAAACCCAAAAAAATACTATTTTGCTGCAGACCATTGTGAAGCAGAGAATCTAGATTATTGTATTTCTAAAAAACATAAAAAATTCATCTCATAATCCTAACCAAATAAGTCTATATATACAGTGTTGGGGTATACAGAAATGCAACAACCACTGTTCTGTGACGTTCTTAAGCTTTTTGTGTGAGTCAAGTGCTGCCCAAATACCATTCCTAATACATCCGGCCTCAGTAGCTTCTGTTCAGTACAAAATGAAAACTGGTCTCGCTTTCAATCTTTATGTGTCTTGGTTTGCTTGGGCTATTTTTCTTTCTGAATCTCGGCCAATGAAGGTACCCAATATTGCTGTCATAAACTCTGGAGTTGCTCCTGCCCCCATCTTCAGTGCGTTTCCAGTTGTTAATCAGAAAGAAAGAGCGGGCTATTTGGCAGCAGATGAAAGCCTTGATGGTGTCAAATCTAAGGAGAGTAAATATGGTGTTTATCTTACAAGTGAAGATGCAGTTAGTGGAGGAACACCCATAATGAACAATCCACAAGGCCATAGCCCAGGGGTTGGACATTGAACACGTTTATATTAAGAATATTAACGGTTATGTATACTGGTTTCTGTTGATTAATGAGAAGATGTTATCTTGCATTATCTTTCTTTGTAGACCATATATCATGGACGGATACCAGTTTCAACATTATATATAGATATCCAGACTCAAAGAGTGTAATGTTCTATGTATTTTAATTTCACTGTTAGATTCTAAAGTGTGAATGGCAATGTGATGTAAGCCAAACATTTTCTTCATTTATATGGTGTTTATTTTGTAAGGTTTAAGTATTAGATTTTTTTTATTCCCATAGAAATGTAGTTCGCAAATACCATCATCACGAGAGACAAGTGAAGTAAAACATTTCAATATTTTTGAAAGACTTTCAACACATAGATAAGTCCACTGTTTTCGTTCTAAGCAACATGGAAATGAGAGACGGATACTACTCTGCCCTTCACTTCCTCCTATTATGCTTTGAAGAAGACTAATACAAACATTAAAAGCTTGTAACATCTACCGTTGCGGGAAACAAACTTATGATATCCCGAAATGAGCTTAATTACACAGAGTTGCAGAACAGAATACAAAACAGAACACAACCCAGAGTGAAATGGTTTAAGAAGATGACTATATTGATTTAGCTTTAACTTACATTCAATTCAATAATGTACAACAGTGTTATTTGCAATGAACAGTCTCATATTTCATTTGAGAGTTTTAAAATTTAAAAACTTCTAATTTTGTGAGAGATTTTATCTTTTTATTTTTTATTTCAATAATCTAAAATTTTTCTTTTTTTCACAGTTATGTGATAAAAAACTTCAAGGATTAAAAAAATCTTTTTTTTCTTTGACTAAACTGCTGATTTATTTTAAATTATAATTAAAAATAATTTAGTATAATTCAAAAATTAAATCAATAATTATTAATTAAAAATAGTAAATCCCATAATATAACCTAAGAGCATATTATATGCTCACCAAGATTATTCCAAGTGAGCGAGCTAAGGAAACGAGGAGTAAAAGACTAGATTTGTTCAACCGTGTTGCTTTAATGGATATTGCACTACTTAAGAAGTTGAGGATTGAATAACAATTTTCAGGTTCCCTAGGTAATGCTAATTTATCTTTAAAGACTAAAGTTCAAGGGGTACTGAGACCCTGTCACGTCCTTTGAGTAGTGAGAGGTGATGCCATATAGTAGTGGGTCCTACGAGGTGAGAAGCTAATTCATGATTTGTCCAGCCTAAATTTGAAAATGTGTTTTAGCATCTCGGTTTGTAAGGAAGAAAACTTTGGTCATGATGAGGATTTTTTCTGCAGGAGCATTCCAGACCTGATATTTAATTAAATTAAGTTCAATCACAAAGTTACCAACCATGAAGTCTGTATATTGAGTCTGCCTACATAATAGGATGCGAATGGCCGCCACATACCCCAATGAAATGGTAAGATCATTGATAAAAACACATGGATTTTAGTAAGATGGTGTCACTGTCACATTTCAAGTGGGCTTAAATTTGTTGTCTAATTTTAATAATTAAAAGAGAAAAAAAATTGGTGGTGAAGAAATGGATGGCCAATTTTGGACATACATATTTGAGCAGTAAATGTAGTAAAAATGTCATAACAACACAAAGAGGAGGTCATTGGAGGAAGGATAAAAATAGAAGATTCAAATTCATATTTTTGATGGCAAGCTAATTAGCCATGTAAGATAAAAGATACATTTGATTGTGAGGATGAGTGGTTGGAAACAAATGTGTAGAAGAAATTGTAGTGGTCACACATTAATAAAGGACAACTAGTGGGTGCTAGATGAGTTGGAAGGAGTCATTTTGGGGGTTTAATAGGAGTCATTTTGGGGTTGATTAAACCCCATTTATATTTATGAGGGCCTAGCATGTGTAGAAAAATGATCATGCATGATTTATGTAGTAGGTACACAATATGAATGTAGAATTAGTGCACATGGTAGGAAGAAGGTGAGTTTTAAAATCCAAGAATTTTGATGGAATCAGAGGTGAAGGTATGTAAATGGGAAGGTATTAGGAGGACACAAGAATTTAGGAGATGAAAAAAGTGAAAATAAGATTAACTGACAAGTAGAGAGAAGAGATGAGCGAGCACTTAAGAGTTGAAGATACATTTGCAAGAGGAGATGGTACTGATGGTCCTGAGATGCAGAAACAGTGTTGGCAGTAACGTGGATTGTCAGCTTAGACTAAGTCATGGGGATTGAGCATTAAATATAAAGGACAAGTAGACCATGCAAGTCGAGCAGAAAGTAAGGTAAAAAGGAAATGTGACGAGCTAAACAAAGGTACTAACAAAGAGGAGAGGTTATAAGTGGGCCAGAGACGGTAGGAAACTATCATGACACTAGATGGGTAGTGTGCCAATAGAAGATGAACCTGCTTGTGAGCAACGTCTCAATTAGTGGCTACATATAAATTACATCCACATAAAATTCATTATACTTGTTTTAATTATTACAGTGCTAAATTCGAATAAAATTTCCATCCATTCAGCCATCTCATTATATAAATTTCCACTTGCAACAACATGGGCTTAAGCCAGAATCTTGACGTGGCAACATTCTAACTCCATAGAAATTTAAGTGGAGCTTACTTTCAAATATTCCAGATCAATTTCTAACAAGAAAGAGAACCATACAAATTTAATCTCAAATCAGACGTCAACATAGGATACAGTTAAAAATTATAAAACTAAGGGTAACTTTATTAAGAATGAACGAAGAGATGTCAACCATATTTTCTGCTTCATTTCAAGCGAGCCTTAATTTATACATAACTAAGTCTATTAGAATTTGTACTGGAATCTACCTTTGGTATTAAGGTCATAAAGAAAAAGTAAACTAAGATTCTGTACTTCAGTGAAACAATAGCTGTGAACTTAATGTCCTTTTATAACGCTAAATAAAAGGACCTTTTGCAGTTCTGAAAATTCGATGTATAGAGCAGGAATTTTATTTTTGGGCATTCCCAGTTAAAGGTCGGGTTTAAAATTTTGGTCAGACGAATCGAAAACTGGAAATAAAGATTCCTGCAACAACCAGGTAGCTTGAACATGGAGCTGAATTATATAAAATAATACCTTTTTCACTTTTCCAAAGCAAATTAAAAGTTCTAATAGGAGAGTGTGGGATTCATGTGTTGTCGGTAAGATAAATTATTAACAGAATAACGAAATTTGTGTAGTGGCAGGACCACATATGTTTGTGAGGCCCTTATTCATTTATTGGCTGTCGTGACCTTTCAATTAATATTTTAAAAAGTTTGAACTTGACCTGTATATTCAGAGAATCTAAGGATTAGAATCCTTGGAATCAGAGGGTCGTGAGTAGCTTGCAATAAATAATCAGAGATAATAGTAAAATAATGTTCATTACAATTTTTTAAAAAATTCTATACAATTTTATATAGGAAATGGAATCTCAATTCAAAAAATTTAGTGGTACGGAATATGATTATCAAAATACAATTGATTTGATTTTATTCTTATAAGAAATTTTTTAAAAATGTGTAATATTTATCATTTTATAAAAAAATTACAAATACATATATAATTATTAAGATTAAGAAATATACTGTTTTAAAATAAAATTATAAATATTTTAAATTTGTTTTAAAGTATTATCTATTTATATATGTATTATATATTTGTTATGAGTATATAGATTTAAATTCAGTAAATGATTCTAATGAAAAAAAACATATTATTGTTGATAAGTAGGAGGTATTTTTATTATTGTTTTCATCTATTAATTTCACACAATTGAACTACAATCTTTTATTCTATATTTTTATAACAATAATATTAATTTTTATTTTGTAATAATTTTATAAATTTAATTCTATTATTCTCAATATAGTTCAGATTCTTTTCAAACTATTAAACACTGAAAAAAGTGACGACTCAAATGGGGAGTACTTGCTGTTCAATTTTTCAAAATAAAAATTGTCCTGGCATGTGTTATTGCCGGTGCCTTCACAAAGAATCCTGAGCCAAATAAGTCTATATATACTCCGCCGGAGTATAGAGAAATACAACTACTTGATAGTTAGCTATTTCTCTCATCGAACTGCTGTCTATATATCCTTTGTTGGGTTATTCTACTTTGTGAAGCTCGGCCAATTAGGGTACCCAATCCAGCAGTCCTGATACCTTCACCAGCCATCGCTCCAATCATTTCTGTGGTGTCCACTGGTAATCAGAGTGAGATAGAAAGCTATAATGATTTCAGAGGAAATCGATATGTTGGGCCTCCAAGAAGTAACGACATAAAATATGGTGGTTAGAAAACAAATGAGAACGACGTTGCTCCAGCGCTACCCAGGGTGATTCACCCACAAGGTCATAGTCCTGGAGTAGGACACAGTGATCCCTACTCTCTCTGCTGTTGAGCAGCTAAATAGAAGAATGTGTTTTCTTTAAGAATTTCATATGTTATGTTTAATGTGGCTTCTCCGTTAGTTAACTAATCTTTACTTAGTAGTTCTTAGAAGCATAGATCGTGGAGGAATGCTGTTTTCACCATGATTTATGGACCTGGCGAGTCATAGTGTGTAATGTTTCATGGGGTTTATTTCTTTATTAGATTGTGAAATGTATGACTGAAAACTGGAATGTGGTGTTCTTCTTGTTCTTTCGATGAATAATATTTCGTTCTTTAAAACAGTTTTTGTTTTGTCCCATTTTCTTTGAGACCAAAGATATTCATTTCACTTTTTAGTTAAAGAGTTTTTTTCAGTTAAGATACAGTGTATTGCTAGAAAATGAGGACCAAACATCAAAACAGATTAGATTGAATGCGCTGCGGCATGCGTAGCAGAGTGGAGTTTATCCTAAAATCTGTAGGATAAACTATACCATTGATATGTTTTGTCGAATAATTCACATTGTTTGAAGCATACTATGGATTGTATGTATGTTGTGTTTATCTTCTATATATAATATGAATGCAATGGTTGATGTGTTTTTGTAATTGAAATGTTTTGTTGAGGAATTGGGAAGTGTACATGGTTTTTATATCAGATGTTACATGTTACTTTTCTTTCTAATCAAACCCTAAGATATTGCTAATGCAGATCTCTCCCCCCTCTCTATCTTTGGATTGATATCTATAGGGTTTCCTTGAATGATATTTCCAGAAAAGTGTTGATCTATTTCCTAAACATAAAGCAACATTTTTTGACAAATAATTTTGGTGAACCTCATGTGAACACCCCATTTCTAAATTAGAGTACATCATAATCCTAGATCAAAATTTCATTGAATTTGCATTAGGTTTTGCTTTAGTTAATCGACATCTAGGGTTTCTAAATCTTGAATTAGTGAAAGTGCATATAGGTTACATTTTTGCATCTTAGATCATTAAATTTCATTGAAATTATGCAATTCTAAATAGTCCAGACATCATACAAGTTAGAAACATTAGAATCAACTCAGAATTTATTGAAATTGGTGCAAAAACCCTAATCTAGGACTCATACACCCCTCTAGGTGATTTAGTCCTAGTACATGTTTTTCCTACTTTCTCAAATTTCTGTGTTGTGAATTTTCCAACATTTGAACCCCTAAAAAACCTTGACTAGGACTCCTACGCCCCTTCGGGCGATTTAGTCCTAGATCAGGTCTAAAACCACCTTTTACAGCATTTAAAACCTTTTTTCTATACTTAAGCTTGGTGGTAACCTATAGTATCAGTCTAGAAAGTTTCAGTAACTTTTTTTTATGCATCTAGGTCAAAAAAATCAATTTAGGGA
>VDFB02079381.1:48212-59122 GCA_007258455.2 Sequoia sempervirens | reverse complement strand
TTTGCATTCATGATTTGCAACTTCCATCTTCATCCAAAAAGAAATTTTGTTATCGTTATGTGCTTGATATTAAAACAAATCAAAACCTTCATTTGAGCATGATCGCCAACACAAAGGTAAACGAGTGGAAACAAAAGAAAGCTCGGTTAATGGCTTTCAACATGTTGGTGGAAAATCTGATGCATCTTTTTGAAAGTGGCTTCCTAGCTTATCAGTCTTATGTTTAGTAAGGTTTTGTAATCTCCACTGTGTTATGTATTCGGGTCACGGGTATATCTATTATGGTGTCTTCTTTTGGGTATTTTGGGTGCATAAGAGAATGTGCATATGTACTGATGTATTCAACCAATGTGCTTTTGTAACATTGTAATCAAACAATTGGTCATTTGTACTAGGACCTCATTGGTCTTTTTGATATTATGTAAAATTTGTTACTCGGACTACAATTGGGGGTTTTCTTGCTGGTTCTTTCCCGCCAGTATGTCCGCCTGAACCAACTATATGTAAAATATTACATATAAATAAAATTATAAGTGGTCTCCCACTTTTTCTTAAAAAAAGTTCTTGTAAATGTCCACATCTTTCCTTGACAGGTTGCTTATTTCTTAAAAGATTTCTTATGATTTTTCATAATGTTGTTCAATGCTTTCTTGTAAAATATTCTATAGTCATGCTCTTAAATGTCATAAGAATATGTCATAGAGGTTTTCATCTTTAAAGCTAATAATATTATGCATTAGAACATCTTACACACCTCCTTGAAGCATTCAACAAGTGACAAATAACTACCAACACAAAGTGAGATGCCTCATTTCTAATATGAGGACAAATAATAAATCAAAATATTAGGATGCAAAGGTTGACCCACCTTCCCAATACTTGGCTAGTTTATCATCTATTGAGAGTGGATCCCAACAACAATTGTGCTTAGTGCTTACGGTTAATCCAAGGAATACCCTGTCATTTTTTTTCTTTATTGTATGCCTAATGACTCCTCATCTCAAGTTAAATTGTGGGAATGGATTTTTATGCCCTCCCTATGACTAAATGGCTACAAGGAGGTGAATATGATATGGTGGAAAAAAACCAAGATACAAGTTGGTTAAGTTCTCATAAAATCTCTAAAAAACAATTGAATTCCTACATCCTAACTAGAAATACCATGAGGGGTTTAGATCCCATTTTAGACAAAAAATATTCTTATACTGATCACTAGTTCACTTGGACCAACTAAAGAGATGGTGAACAAAGGGAAACTTAGTTGTATTGATAGAATAAAACTTAGTTATTTCTCTTTCCATTGTCACCTCTCCACAAAACACCCTTATTTAAGTAGATTCTATTAAACCTATCTCACACATCACCTCCCAATTCTTTAAAATTTTCAAATTTCTTATTCCTCTTACCTAATAATCTATCCTTCAAGCTCAACACTTCCCACCTCAATCAAATTGATCAACTTGCTTCCCTAATATCCCTTTGGTTGATGTTCCTAGACCTCATCAAAATGGTAAGTGGATACAATTGTGGAATGATGCGATTAAATCTATTGCACTACCTTACTATGATCTTACAATAAGAATATGGCTAGAAAGAGATCTAGAATGGAAAAAAAATATGGATCCAAATAGAAAAAAAAAACTTGTTTTGGCTTTAGCACTAACTAATAACTTTTCTACAATGAGTGGTTGCTTCCATTGAAATAAAACTTAGAAGATTTGAACTTAATTGTGGTAGAGGATCTCAATTAAGAGATAGGATACATTGGATGAAAGGATATAAGGGATACAAATTATTTTTTAGTTATCTCGAACATATTTACATTCTCGAGAGTGGATAATATCTATCGTTGATCAAGAGAGGTAGTTCCATGACAACTCTAATGATATTAAATCCATTTTCCTCCAACATTAAAAATAATTTTTAATTGATCTAGTTGAAGGAGATCCATGTCAAGATATAGTGAAAAATTATGGGCATAACAATTATATATTTTTTAACATATATAAAATGTATGGCTGGATTAGTGAGATATTTATAACAAGTATGAAATATGAAGTCAAACTTTATTAGATTTGATTCTTAATAAATTAGTTTTAACGATTCAATTTATAGCTTTATGCAATCTATAAGTTTAAATAGTTTGATGGTATCTAAACTTTATACATATAAAAATATGATAAATGTCTGATTATTTTGCTTTCCAATCTATAATTTTTTGATGTTCTTGGCTATATAATTGAGATGATTCACTCATATTGTAATGATAAAATTCATCCTCATATGGAGGATTTTATATTATCTTCCATTAAATTCATCCTCTTTATGAGATTCTTATGGATTATTGATATTCTAATGTGAATTCTTAATTTTAGACATATCTTAACTAGATAAATTTAGGTTCTATGAAGGAAATAGAACTTTTTTTTCACTTACATAATCCTATTTTGAAGTTCATTTATGTTAACAACTATTAGATTAAATATTTTTATCCCCAATTATTTTCAAATAATTTTATACTAATATTTGTATTCTTATTCTTTATTTCATCATTTCATTTAAAATTTGAACCATTTAAGGATGCTATGTTATAGATTATAGTTGTCTTCCAATTATTTTTAAATTGTTAATGGTATGAAATATTATTGATGAGTAGATGAATTATTACAACTATTTTAGATTTGTATTCCTTTATCTAGATATTACTTACCAAAGTCTCATTGCTCTTTTAGGTTACGTATATATATATATATATATATATATATATATATATATATATATATATATATATATATATATATATATAACATGGAAAATGCAGATCATGTTCCACCTATGCCAGATTCTTTGTTTGCAAATACTAGTAATGAGATTAAAAAATTGAGAGATTCATTAGCATAAGGTGCAAACCCAGGGATATATAGTGAACCATGCATGTTAATATTGCATAGTCTATAAAAACTAAAAGATGAACTTGAGAGGACTAGTGCATATTCCTCAGATAGAGTGACTGCTATTCTTTCCCGCATGTGGGAAGAAGTACATGGTGATGTTCCCGTTAAACAAATACAGGATAGTGTCACCAAAGAAATGATAAAAGCCACTTATTTTCCATTTTATCAAAATGTGCGTAAGGTTAGGGGATACTAGGTCACTAGATGTGTCGATTATGCTATGGCCTCATTGATCTACCCACAATTTCTCGCAGCACATGATCTATACCCAAACAATGACTAGATTCCATTGTATTTTGTTTAGCAGTTGTATGCTGAGGTCCATTTGGGCCTCAAAGTTAATTACTTGGACATTCCACCATATGTTGGTCAGGGGCGTGGTAGGATTGCTGATAGGCCCACCTATTGGCGATCAGATAAACCACCCCTAGTTTTTAGGGTATTGGTTGGTGAGAGGTCTCCTACTCTCACCCCAGCTCTAGCCCCCATAGAAGATGAGGTTGTCGTTGCTTCCCAAAAGGAAGCAATTGACACTGTAGGTGACATTGCGACTACCACCACTAGGATATCTGATGATTGTGTAGGTCAGTATTTGATGTCCAAAAATTCCTGATCCACACCATTTTCAGCACAGTGGACCACCATGGATCCTTTTATAGTGGCCGATATCCCTACTCCTACATAGCTTGATGCACTTATAGGAGATATGTAACGCATGACTCTGCATTGTTTGGCTGAGGACCTGTTGGAGGCATATGCCAACATTGCATCAAATAATGGGATCGGTATAGAGAATGTTAGAGATCATTTGAGATGCAGAGGTCGTTCAGTTCCAGGATCCCATCACTCTCAGCCAAGTACTAGTGTGCATTAGGATCCACCTACAGTTCATTCGATAGCTGCACAAACTATGGGTTTTATTGATATGTTGATTGGTTCTGGTTCATCATCGCCGATGCCATCTCACCTTCATAGTCCTCTACATTCATCATTTTTGGCACGACATGGGATAGATCAGATGGATGCAAATGTTGATTCGTCGCTTGACTGTTTGGTGGATATGGTGGAGGCGACTGTTTCAGAGGACTTAGGTCATCTGATATCAGATGATATTCATGTATGTGTGCATGTGCATGTTTCAATTCTTTTTTCATTATTATTATTTTTTAACTAGATATTCATGTAAGTTGATATATATATGTATATATATTGTTACAGGTGGACATACCTCATATCACTCCTAGCCTTGGTCCAGATCGTGTGCATGATTGATGTGACCCTGTGGATGAATCTGCTGCCAGTGGACATGTGATTTTTTCATTTTTATATAGTCACACATGTATATGTACATGCAATACTTATGTATGCATAGATCTAGATTGATATTTAAAAATACAAGTTCATTTAAAAATAACTTTCATAAAATTTATTTAATATAAATTATATGTATTTAACACATCTTGTACACAATTTTATTTGTAGGGCTCAACACATCCATCAGAGTAGGACCATTCTCATTCAGATGGCCATTCGACTAGGAGTAGACATTCATATTAGGCCATGCACACTAGATTTTTGATCTTTACCACATGCATTTTCTTATACATGATGATCTTTAGTATTTGAGATTTGATGATCTCTAACTTACATTTGCTTATATGATATACATACATTTGCTTATTTCTTGATCTTTAGTATTTGACATTTGATGATATTTAATTTACATTTTGCTTATATGATATGTACATATATTTTCTTATATGATATATACATACATTTGTCTTTTTTCTTATAATATGTGTTATGTTTATATGTATTGAATCCCTTTACATGTATGTACATGTGTTTGCTTATGGTTTAAACCTGTTTACACATAATATATGTATGCATTTGCTTTAAATATTCAATATACATACAAGTTTTTTTATTTTATGATCTCTTACAACTTACATTTCCTTATATTCAATATACATTTGATCTCTAGTAGAATTTTAGGGAAATCAATGCCACTTTATAATTAAGTTCATTCATGTTGATCACAATAAATATTTTTTTAAAAATGACTTAAGTAACATGAACCATTGAGTTGAGAACAAGCTATAATATTTTTGACAAGTAACTTGAAATTCAATTCAAATATAATTAAGAAAATTCAATTCAAATTATACCTCTATTATACGTTTTTGACAAGTAACTTGAAATTCAATTCAAATATAATGAAGAAAATTTAATTCAAATTATACCTCTATTATACATTTTTAACAAGTAACTTGAAATTAAATTCAAATATAATTAAGAAAATTCAATTCCAATTATACCTCTAATATACATTTTTGACAGTTTAACAAAATTCAAAAATTACTAGATATGTTGTGCATACCTATGAATTAAATAACAACAAACTCCACAATGAAATAACTTGTTTGTTTATTACTTGATTCATTTAAACTATGATCTAGTTATTCCATGTACACTAGAATAATTTTTTTCCCATCCTGGATATGCATATAAATAGAAGCTTATTTTTCATTATTCTGGATATCAAATTGCAAGATTAATTGTCATTTATATCACTTGGAGTGCAAATTTTGGAGAAGAAGTTTTTGCACATTTATCAAGGAGGAAAATATTGGAGCTTGACAACTTTTCATTTTTATCAATCAAGGAAAAATTTGGAGGATAATTTAACTAAGTTGGTAGAGGAAGTTTGTTTTGAGTCATCTTTAAGTTGAAGAAGAAAATGGGACAACAAAGAAAAAGAAAAAATGCGTCTCAATGAAAATTGTCAAAAGAAGAACATAAGATGCATGAACAAAACTTGGAAAATTATCATAGAAAGAAACAAGGTACATGCTTGTTTCTTCTCTCTCTCACTCTCAAGTGTGTGTTTAGGAATTTTACTTTGAAAAAACATGAGTATTCATTTGATGGGATGGAATCCATAATTTGTGCATTACTCTACCCAATAATTTGGTTAGTACACCTAAACATAAATTTGTATGTGCATACATTTTGCATTGGCTTTCTTATTAAAATTAGAAATGTTTAATGTATGACCATTTTTCAACTTAGAATACCCCAACTTAAAATGTACTCTTAAACTAAAATATTGTACATTAAATCCTTCCCTACAAACCTTACACTTATCTCTTACCAATACCTTTGTTTAATGTTTTTGTCATCACATTATCATTGTTGAGTATTGCATCTACACAATTTTCTCTTTACTTTGTTCATGAAGAAAATGATAGTGTACTTCAATACATGCTTAGTTCTCCAATGAAACCTTAAATTTTTTGTCCCTCACTATGCCACTTTGATTTTCATAATTTTTTCAACCACATTAATTATTTTATGGCTTTGCAAATTCCTATATATTCTAACTTTGCAATTTGAAAGAAACCATTATTTTTTCTTAATTATTCATGAAACTACACCTTCATGTACAATGAAGTAGCATTCTAATGTTGATATTTGGTGATCAATATCCCCTATCCAATCTACATTGCAACATCTAATTAGCTTAAGATTTTCCTAAACTCCATTGAATTTAATCTAATGATCAATAGTTCCTTAAAATATTTTTAAAATATTTTAATAAATGCTTAATTCTAGCTCTAGAATTATTTGAAATTAGAACTCAAATTATGCCAAAATGATACAATGTCAGGTTTTCTAGAGACTAACACATGTATACATCAAAACTCAAGCTATATGGTGCCAAGGAATAATAGTTATATATGATAGATTATTCTTTAAATTATGTCTTAACACACATTTGTTTTGAAGGTTTCTAACCATGTCATTGCACTTGAATGACTATAAATACTTTTAAATGTCCTCAAGTCATCTTGGTCATGCAAGTTGCAATTTTTATATGATCCTTGACTCCAATTCCTTAAGCCAATTCTTTTTGTTTCAATATTTGTGTTTTGTGTCTTTGGTCTTTTATTTTCATCACTTCAATGTTTCTCAAATTATTTTTATGTTTTATGCTCTAGGGATTCCTCAAGCTAGAGTCGAGCCAAATCTAGATATTGGATCAAACGAATCCGTTGAAGAACATATGGACCTTGAAGTTAGGGAGGAGACCCAAGTTCAAACAATGCTTGTTGGAGAGGGGTCAAAATCACTTCCTTCTACTAGTATGGATGAGCATATAAAACTAGCACACACTTCTATCACTTATAGCATCATGTTTTATCAGTTTGTTTGCTTGCATACATAAAATTCACTTATATAACATCATCTCTCACTTTTGTTTGCAAAATATTTTGTGACATGTAGGAAGGGCTCAACAAGTAGGAAGTTTTCATGCTCAAGTCGAGCCAAATCTAGACATTGGATCAAATGAATCCGCTCAAGAATGCATGGTCCTTGAAGATAGGGAGGAGGCACAAGTTCAAAAAATGCATGTTGGAGAGGGGTCGAGATCACTTCCTCCTACTGGTATGGATGAGCATATAAAACTAGCTGAGAAGGTGAGGAAACAAATTTCTCATAGAAATTTAGATCATTTACTTGAAATGGATATGGAGAAACTCAAATATTATGCCAACCAGCCTTATAATAAGAGAAAGAGGTCAATGACTAAATCTGTAAATGGAATGATCAATCATCGTTTCAATCATCTTGATACACTTGAAAAAACCCAATTGTTATCACGTTTACTTCTTCGTGATGAGCTAAAAGAGTCATTACAATTGTTGGGTGTACATTTGGCATCAAATAAGAAGAAACACATGGGATTACAAAAGGATATTGTTCAAAATGTTAAAAAGGGTTTAGAT
Organism: Sequoia sempervirens; assembly: GCA_007258455.2. NCBI lineage: Eukaryota > Viridiplantae > Streptophyta > Pinopsida > Cupressales > Cupressaceae > Sequoia > Sequoia sempervirens. The sequence continues at coordinate 51,378 of VDFB02079381.1, read as the reverse complement.
TCCATTGGGAAAGGATCTCGAACTATGGATACGACCACTACAAGAAGGGTGATGTTGACATCTATTGTACATCAAGATATAGCAAGAAAAAGAAAAATGTATGCACTTTCAACTAAAATTGTTTATAGTAGAACCACATTAATAAAATATGAGAAAAAGAGAAAGTTTTGGATGAGAGTTTAGAAGGAAATTGGGAAATTATGTGTAGAGATCCCCATTAAATGGGATTGAAGATGTTGTTAGGAACGTGGTCTCAGGTTTTTGGCATGATTAGACTCCTCCATCATCAAATACTAGAGATGTTATGAGACACAGGATTGGACCTAGTATTTATGAAAATCATATCAAACATTGGCTAGACATAACACAATTTGAGATGTATATGAACTTTTGTAATGCATATCCTCATATAAAGATTGGGAAAACAAAGTTTCAAAGGTTAAAGCCATATTATGTGAAGATAAACAAGTTTTTTGAAACTTGTTGTTGTCATTATCATATTGAATTTGAACTCTACTATCAGGTGTTTCAAAAGATGAGAGAAGAAAGATGTGGGTTCAAAACACCTCCTAAACAGGCAAGTTTGTTCATAAAAGTCTATATTATGTGATCATGAAAATGGACCTCAAATAAACTGCATAAAAGGAATTTGTGAGACATGTGGAAAATTGGCTAAATTTCCTTCAAGAATTGAGGATACTGACCTAACAAAGATAGTAAATTACAAGAGGTAAGTATTATTTTTAGAGAGTTTATTTGTTTCAATTTCTCATAGATTGTTATTTGGATTCTCTTTGATGTAATGTTTCATTGATCAAGTGTGGTTTATTAGTTATTCACATATTTTACTGACACAGGTACAAGTATGTAGAGTTGCAAACAAATTTTGGGAAAGAATCCACAAGGTTGAACTATGTAGAAGAGGAGATTCCCATTGGAAAATTTATAGAATATTCTCAAAAATTGATACGACCATACATACATCATTCATTTTTTGCTAAGTGGCAAGCACAACAATTCCAAACATTGAGAGATACTTTCCCACGTGGAACAGTTCTATTAATAGTTGACTTTGAAGAAAATTACTCCTTTGTACATCAAAAGGAGATTCAATCAGAGTATTACTTTTCAAAGCAGATCACTATTATGGTTCATGTGTGTTATTGACATGCACAATCAGAATTGGATGGTGTTGAGAGTACAGATGAAGAATGATCCATTAAGAAAGAATATCAATTTTATATTAGTGATGATAAAGAGAATGACACACTTTTTGTCCAACATTGCTTTACAATATTTTTTGAGAATTTTAGAAGCAGGGGTGTAAAATTTGAAAATAATTTTGTATGGTCAGATGGATGTGTGACACAATTCAAATCTTCATGGCCATTCTATGCACTTTGTAGATATCATAAAATCTACAAAATACCACATGTTTGGAGTTTTTTTGAGAGTGGGCATGGAAAGGGTGAGCATGATGGAGCGTATTTGCATCAAACAAAGCTTTAAGAAAAGCATCAAATGAGTTATCCGTAAGATCGCCTAGACAATGAAATCATTGGCGTTGTTGAATGGTGCGCAAAACACTTTTGCATCAAATGTGGTCAACACATGTTCAAGAACAAACCAACACATTCCACATAGAAAGTGTTTTGGGAGATATCGCATGTATAAATTGCTAGATTAAATAAAAAATTTGAATTTATTTAAATTTAAAAAATATATATATACATATTTGTTCACATAATTTTTTTGTTGTACATATGTATCTAGGGTGTGGATAGAAGATCGATGCATGGATGCAAGAGGGTAGAAAAAAATAAGATCTTTGCAATTGTGTGTTAGAGAGTTTAGATAGTTGCCATGAATACGGATATTAGACACAAGGGATTACTCTTGTTTTGCACCGAGTGCATTGAGGGAAACTCTCGATATGCATGCAACAATCAAGAACTTGATATGTTGGGAAATGGGATATGGTGCCACTAGTTGTTTCAAAAACATATGATGAAAACGAGGAAGAAATATTTGAAGACATTCCTTTCATTTCAATTGATTATGACCATATTTCAGGATTGGTTAGAAAAGGTACACATGTGTAAGTTTTCAATAATTTAAATATTATATATATCTAGTTAATGATCTTTAGAGACATTTCTAATTTTTTTAGAATTTTTTTGTGTAAATTTGGTGTACAGGAGATGTTTTTGCAGTTACAGCAGAGCCTAGAAACATCGAAGGTGTTAGCTATTATTTATTGTGTTGCACAGAAGAGAGGAATAAGCTAATAGAACCTGAAACAAGTGATGGAATGTCATTTCCCACAGGTCAGTTTGAATTTAAAATTTTATATACATTGTATTCACATGTGTACATTACATTATAAACATTAAATATATATTGTACAAACCTTGAGCACGAAAATGTTGCACACGTTCATATGTGTTACCTTCTAAGGTTCATGTTTACCATGCAGGTTCTGTTGTAGTGCAAGGGACATATCTAAAACAAGTCAAAGTTGTTCAACATGGGATTCATTTTGTTCACTATCAACCTGATAACAAGGTATATCAATATAGTCACTTAATAAATGCTACCACTCTACATCTTCATGCAGTTCCACATGCACGTGGCTGAAGAAAATGGAGACTAGATAGTCATGATCATCAAAAAATTCTACATGTTATTGAAGAGCAGACTGAACCAGAATCTTTGACTTAGATTATATCCATGGTTTTGAAGTTCACTTGTAGCCCTATGCATGTTCATATGAGAACTTATAGTAACTTGTACATAATTGTAAATCATTTTGTGTAAATTACAATTATATGTACATATTTGTTCCATGGAAAATTCTTAAGTTCAAGAATATTTGATAGCATCATCTCTCACTTTTATTGGTTGCATGTAAACCCATATATATGCTTTCAATCCTTATTTGAAACGTACTGAATTTTTCTAAAATCATTTTTCCTAAATTACAATTATATGTACATATTTGTTCAATGGAAAATTCTTAAGTTCAAGAATCTTTGATAGCATCATCTCTCACTTTTTTTGGCTGCATGTAAAACGACATATATGCTTTCAATCCTTATTTGAAACGTAGTGAAGTTTTTTAAAATAATTTTGCCTAAATTAAAATTATATACAACTTATATTTGTT
>VDFB02079381.1:0-45464 GCA_007258455.2 Sequoia sempervirens | reverse complement strand
CAATTTGATTCAAAAATTTGAAAAAAAATACTTTTAGAATCTATAGAAAAAATGTGACAAGACTAGTTTGCATCATCTTGAAATTCCTCACGGTTTAACCACTATAGGTGCTCGAATGTGAATATTTAGTTAAAAAAAAAATCAATGTCCAGTTTGGCCAAAAAATTGTAAACCACTATTGTGGGATCACCCTGAATCTAGAATTTACAAGGCTCAAACCCAAGATGTGTTTTCAATCTTCTCAATATTAAAGTTCCTATAGAAACCATGTTTCTTGGTAACTTTCACCCACCATTAATATACATAAACATGCATTTTTTAGTTGGTGTACCAACCAATCAACACGACGATTTGTAGCACACTCAACAATTTTCAAGAATAATCTCTTTGGGTGTGAGTGGTAGGATTCTATTGCACCATTTGTCTCTTTCCTTGCATTTAGTGTATGGAAACATCTAGCCCACATACTCAATCTACCAAACCACTGTCCCTTAAAATATTCAATAAATGAGGTTTGTGTATCTTTAAAATATTTAATGAATATGTGAACCTCATTCCTCACAAAATCCTCATCTATTGAACAATGCATGATATATCCAAGTCTATCAAACATCTCTCACCTAACTACATTATCTTTGACCTTTGTGATCAATCTTTTCAACCATGCACATATGACATGCCAAGAGCATAGATATCCATCACATTGAAAAACTTCTCTGCATCGCAAATAATTTTAATCATTATTTAATATTCTTCCATGAGATGTATTGAAGTATTTACAAAAAATATAAGGTTTAACGAAAAAATGAAACACCTGATAGCTTTGATCTCAACACCTGCATCATCCTCCATGAATGCATTTAGTCTCCAATCAATATTCTTCAAGTGAACCCGTTGGAGAAGAATGTGCATCCAATATGCAATATCATATGCACAAGACCTGGACATAATGACCCATGCCACATGCACCCCCATATGTTTTGTGTTGATTGCAAGTATTTCATACAATTGAAAATATCATAAGACATAAGGTACAATGTATCAATACTATGTTTTATTTGCTCGTGTAAACATTTCTAACTCAAATCTACCAAAAAACACACAAAATACCTTCATTGCATTTGTACCAAATGTAGAATCCATTGTCAATATGTTGTTGTGGCCATGTTGAACCATCCAATCAAGTTGCTTTGGCAATTGAATTCCCAAAAAAAAAAGGGATTTGACCCCTCCATCAACAAGAATGGTGCTATACTCTTGATATGTAAACCACTTGTCAGGGTTTTCCAAAACCCATTGTTGTACTAAAAGAGCATCATTATTATCAAACATGTAGCTTGATGTCTTAATTTTATGATCAATATCCGCAATATCATCCATTGTTAAAAAATTATCCCTAGAAGATTGACCCTCAAACATGATCATCTTCTCATACACCATTTGTTTATGTTTTTTATGGATTGCATCTGCAGGCATGCCAATAAATAACAATGACTCCACCCACTGATGCAATTATTTAGTAATATATGGTACAAAGAAGGACCTTGTTCCCAAAAATTCATTATTCATTTGACCATGACAAGGTATTCCTTCCTTGTCCACATGTTGAGCTTGGTGGTCCATATCAACATATGGTTTATCTTATGAACCATGACCCGTGTCCTAAAATGACAAGTGCAACCACATTGTGTATATTTACGACCAGGTCTACTACCCTCCCCTAATTTAGGCATTGAAGAAGGATTGAAAGGTGTTGCTTCTTTTTCCCTAAAGTCATTTGGTCCATACGCACACCAATACATATGAAAATCATAAAGAATATTCAAACTATTAATAAATGTGTTTAACCATGAATATAGAAACTCTTGCACTTCACAATTGTGAGGATGAATATATGTAGTTAACATATTATTCTTACATGTATTCCAAAAAACTATTAATCCTAGTTCTTTTATTAGAATGAGGAGAGCATTTCTTTATATGACTCTTGCTGAAGAAGGTCAGGTAGGAGTCCCTTGAGCTGTAACGCCCCACCACGCAACCCTAGGGAAAGTTGCAATTTACTAAACAAACAAACTATTTTTTTTTTTGAACAAGAAAAATTAACATACAAGTTCACTTAACCATTGCCAACCATTTCCCTAAGGCTACGAGACCGTGTTACTGAAACCAAACGTGGAACATGAATTAAAACCATATCATATAATTACTTAACAATTAAAGTTCACATACATTCCATTCATAATAAATTTACATCCAAGAATATGAAGTGCCACATGATTCCAAACAATATAGCTTACAACATGTTTACAATAAGATTACAATACTCATTTCCCGAATGAGGTAAATCCAACAAATATGATAACATATTACAAATTCTGCCTCGATAACAAATGAGGGGTAATAAAATACAATAAGTACCGAGAGAACAAGGCATGAGAAGAAACTGATTCCCGCGAGCTCTCCATCTGGAAATCTCGACCACACGAACAAGAAGAAGAACCAACGGATTAAGATGCACGCCACCTGACCACATGGAATCCAAAAGGTCCCACTCCCTCTGTGCTAGGAGATAGTAACAAGGAATTCCTACACAAGACCATCTACCACTAGACACAGGCTAAAACATAACTGAACAGAAACAACTACGACCACGATATCACATAACACAAGGTTACAATACTTCCAGAGAACAATGATCATGTACATCACACAATAATTGATTGACTGTTGACATAGGAAGAGTGTCATGCATAAATTTCCACGAGTTACCCTAGTTCAACCTTCCTAGGCTACCGGACCCCCATCCTGGGTTACTCTGGCTTGCCTCTACCGGCTGCCAGACCCTCACACAAAACTATGCGTCCCATCTCATCTCGAGCCTTATCATTCACTTGCTTCACGAGAGAGACATTCTTTATCTTTATTAGTGTGAAAGATCCCCATTAATTCTTTTAGATTATCACTTAGTTAAACTATAGGTGAGTTACCCTGGTGCCCATTTGTGTGCCGAACCCCCACAAAGAGCCACTCTCCTATTGACAACACACAAGGTACAATACCACAATAGGTAACTAGACAACATAACCTCTCCAATCTAAGGAGGAAACAAAACAAGGAAACTCACTCCGAACACTAGAGGAAACCAAATACGAAAAACACTCCTTCCAAAGGAGGTACAAATCTCATTACCCTCTCCTATTTCCCAGGAGGCACAAATCCCGTTCGTGGAAACAGGTACAACATCATAGTACAACTCTACACCATTCCCAAGGCGATTCACAAATTGAACCTCTACACAAAACATCCCACTCTAGAGAACTTCTCTGGAAGACTTACATAGACCCTTAACCCCATTTTCCCGACATGGAGAATGAAAGAAACATGATAGAAAAGCATTCCAGGAAACTCGATATCTAATGTTAGGGTTTCCTAAACCCAGTCAAACATAGTTTTCAATCTTGCATTTACTCAACCAAATACACCAAATTCATTTCCCAACATTGAAGTATTTACAACCCAATCATTTACTCTAAATTTCACAATTAACTTCCCTAATCAAAGCGTTCCAATAAATAAAGTCATCTGAATAAAATAATCAACCCTTACTCTACGCTTAACAGTTGTATTCATAATCGAGGTATTATAATAAACAAATTCATCTAGTTAAAATAAATCATTCTCATATCTCTAAGTTTCACGAATATATTCAAAATCAAGTCATTTAATAAATAAACAATTAAACTAAATCGCTTAATCCATATTTCAACCATAAAATAAATTAATTAATCAAAATCAATATTTTAAATAAAACGTTTGGTCATATGTCAATTATATTTCCTCTATACAAATGAGATAATCATTTTAACGCTCCTCTTTTAACTATTAAAATATCATTTAATCATATGCCTTTGAAACATTATTTTTATATTTAATGATTTCCTGATTATCTATAATAATTCAAAAAATAGAAATTTCTAAATAAAGGTAATTGATTTTAAAATCAGCTTTTAAAATAATCATTAAATTATCTAATACTCACTTGGCACCATTGAGGAATTTAAATTTAATACTTTAATCCTATTTGTTCAATCAATTTACTAATAACCTCATAGCATATCCCTGATTTCCTCAATTAAACTATATTCTTATAATTTATAAAAATAATCATATTAAAACCATTATCACAATATATAAAATCTTTTATATAATAAAATCATATTCACAAATTCTAAAATAGAATTTACCTATATATATATAAATATATATATATATATATAAATATATATATATATATATAAATATATATATATATCAATCTATATATACATTAATATATACATAAAATATATTATATATCAATCTATATATACATTAATATATACATAAAATATATTTTAAATTTATAAATTTATATAAATATAAATATATATATATACATATATATATATATATATATAAATGAAAATAATAATTAAAAAGAAAATGAAATAAATAATGCCCGGGCCTCCACACAGGTGGAGGTACTATGTACCTCCCCCTGTGGGGAGGTTGTAGTCCCTACGGATTGCGCCTAGCAGCTTCGGCTGCTGTGCGCAGCTGTAGTGGCTGCGTATTGCCACAGCAGGGTCGTGGGAGGGTACGGCGTCGGCCGACCTCCCACCCCTTAAAATTTTAAATTTTATTCTATAATTTTTTTTGTTTTAAAATTTTATTTTAAATAAAACTTCTCTTCTTTTTTTATTACTATTTTTCCATTTCGATTTTCAAATCAAGTTAAAAATGAACCTTAAAGCACAAAACCTATATACATATATTTATTTTATTTTAAATTTTCATTTTCAAAGAAGACACGAAATTCAAGAACACAATTTGTTTAACATAATTTATTTTATCTAATCATTTTGAAATCTGATCAATAGATTTATTTATATAAAAACTTTTCTTATATAAGAAACCAAATATATATATATATATACAACCAAATTATAGTAACAGATGATATAACTAATTTTATTTATCAAAGCAATAATTATCAGGCATGCACATATCAAATAATTTCACAAATTATTTTCTTTCAAAAAGATAATTTCTTCAACCAACTCAATATAGATCTGGGTAAACAGTTTTCAACTAATAATATAATTTTCTTTTCAACACCATTATTTCCACTTCTATATTTTATTGAAGAATTCTTAAAGGTTTCTACAGAGGATTCGAGGGTTTAAGTACAGACAAGTTTTCAATTCACAGATTCATTTTCAAAGAAATAAAGGAATGGATTTTCAAACTCAATAAACCAGATTTTACTTACAGAACAATAAAATATTAATAAATTAACATAATCAAACCTAGAGTCCTCCATTCGATGAAGAATCCCCTTCTGTAGCCTCCTCTCGATTTTCTCCTATAGCTCTCTTTTCCAATTCCTGTCTTTAGCTCACTTCTGAATCTATCTTTTTTTTTCAACCACAATAATTTTTACCCAGAAAAACACAAAACCCAAAACTATCTTTTCCTCCCTTTTCTTTCCAGATCCAAAAACAAAGAGAAAAACTCCTGTGTCTCACTAATTTCCTCATCAAAATAATAAATCAAAAAGGAAAGAATCAATAAAGCTCTCCCGCTTTCTTTTCTCAAAAATCCTCTTCCCTTATTGGTCCTTTTTCCAGCTTTTAAAAGCACAACTTATCTACAATTTTAATTAAAATAATTTATTTAATCAAGATATTATCTACACAAGATTTGCTAAATTAATATTAATAAAAAGATAATATTTAATTATCTTCATCAATATTAATTTTAAATAATTATTTACATTTTCAATTAATTAAAATTAATTAAATCACTTTTTAATTTACAATATATTTAAATTTGACTTTTAACTAACTCACAATTAAATCAAGTAACAATGCATTATTAATTAATTATTTTATAAAATAAGATTAATTAATTAAGCACTAACCATAAATTAAATAAATACATAACAATCAAACTATATAATGACAAGGACAACACTTCAGTCATGACACCACAACTTACAACAAGATGACGGACTTGGGACGGAAAACCTAGCTACTATCTCCCAATCGATTACCGTTGGTAAATGGACACGCTCAGACCTGTGAAGCCAGGTGGAGTCGATGTCATGTACCTGTCAACTTGCAACAAAGAGCATGTCGAACGTGCAATATGTATATAATATGGTCAAACACACCGTGAAGAGGAAATCTCAGAATTGTAGGGCGCTCGCAAGAGAGTGATACAATCCCGTCCCCTTACCAATACAGTATCACTAACTGACGCATCTAACATCAATGATATGATCAATAGCATAAACATCATTAAATCAAATATCTTCTATGTTAATCCAAAACACGCCATAAAGATAACATCATAATAAAATAACATTACATCAAAATATAACTTTCACATCATTTAACAATTGCAATCAAAAGCAACCAAGTTCTAAAGTCAAAGCATATTCAGACACCATCATTAAATTATAATATAACATATGCATCACTAATCAGTTCACGATCAATTGATCACCAAGTTCCACAGTCACATCATAAGCATAACAAAGCATTACCAAGAAAACACTGTCGATCCAAATATCCAAAATGGAGGGGTGTTACATGAGCTTTCTCCCTCAATAAAGTCATTCAATCTATCAATTTCAATCCAAGCTGAAAATAATTGTGAGCCTTTAAAGACATATGTCTCCCATGAAAGGTCTTTGTAGGAGAAATTTCCATTAGGGGGTGTTGAAAAACTTCATCCATGATGCGAGACCAATCGACATCCATCTAATAAACAAAAAAAAAAGTCAGAATTTGATTAGAAAATCTCCACACAACATAGAACATTTGGTAGTATAAATTATAGACATGTTTGATAACCATTCAAAACATGCTAGTATAATTATTGCAATTATACCCATCATCAAAATTAGAGGTCAAGATCCCAAGGATATCGAATGTCAATGTGGAAATGATTATAAAAGTGAAATCAACAATGAATAATAGATTTTAATGTGATAAGGATAAATGGTTAATTTCAATTTAAGAAATACACAATTGGATTTGTATGAATATTAAACTAGCATAATATCATAAATTACTTTTCTTTCTTGTGAATAGAAATTTTGGCTCATCGATAATAGTAGATATATTCAAAATAATCTAAAGGATTCTAGAAAGCCCTAGTTGGCCATTCATATTAGATATTTTCATGTATTTGTTATTTAAAGGTGTATTTATGATTTTGGAACGTCTTTGAAGACCATGTGCTCTTCACATGACACATGTATAGATTTTGTAAGAGCCTTCAACAATGTTGTCAAAGTTTGTCTCCACTACTTGAATTTTCATTTCATTGTTGTGGGTTAGAGATATGAAATGATTCTTTCCATGAATATGTTTGTGAGTGTGTTGAAAAAATTCTTAAATAGTTTCCTTTCTTTATACTTGGAAAGAAAGTTTTATAATGTATCAATGGGTTTTAATTTTTCAAGGAAAGTTCCCAGGAATGGGTTTGAATTTCATCATATATTTAGTTGTCTGCAATTGTATGTTTAATTTGAAATCCTCAAGTTGAATTCTCCAATTGTTCAAATTTAAATTAACTTGTATGACACTATCAATCTCTTTACTAATTTTAAAAAAGATAAAATTTATAGTGTGTACTTTCTTCATCCTCAATTTGAGGATGCTTCTAAAATTAGTCAAGTTAAGCTTTTATGATTAATAACAAATTATATATGAGTAAATTTCCATAGAAATGTAATATGCTACTTGATCTTACAAATCATGGCAAAAATTATTGAAATTATAGAATTTGAGTGTCGAGAATGTAATCATGGCAATTTCATGTTATCTTGCTATCATTGAAATATTAGAAAAGTCTCTAAATGTTCACCATGAGATCAACCCCTTAAAACTCTCATGAAACCATTAAATTGTCTTGGAAATATCTTGGAAGCTATTTTGGAGTATCTACAACCTTTATAAATCCTCCTTGAAGTATTGAAACCCTTTATTATATCTCAAAATAACATCTAGTGTCAAGAACTTAAATTTAATGGATGGAAAGAAGGTAGTTTAGAATGAAGGTTTGAACAAGGATTTTGGATATATGGCATAACTTGAATGCATCATTAAATTCCCTTTAGTAGGTCATTAATCACCTTATATTTTCTCAACACTTTCGGGGCTAAAATTGATAGTTTGGTATGTGCTGAAAACCCTCACCTAGCTATCATGATAGAGCTATAGATGCCAAGTAGGATCTATTACCCTTATTAAAGATATATGAGGATTTTTTTTGGTGTCTAACACCTATTACAAGGTTCGACACATGTCATATATGATAGCAAAGTACACCTATTATTGTTACAAAGATAAAACTAGATTTTTACTATGTAATTGGTGTTGGAATATGGAAATATTTTTGGTGCATATTCTTTTGTTAGATTTAAACCTTAGGGTTACCTAATTGTAATGATTTACAACCTAATCTTGAATCTCAATGCTAAGGAAGCATCATACTTGTGTAAACCCTTTATTTCTACATGAAAATCTTGGTAAATGTGTCCTAACATTTTAGGAAATTAAGATAAAATAGTTTGTAGATGCATACCTCTTCAACCATGGATAGAGATAGATTTACAACGGTTTCCAATAGGTTGTAGATGCATACTTTATTTATTTAGGTACTAAATTATGAAGGTTTCCAACTTGTTGTTAGACATCAATTAAAGTCAAGCACAAAAACTAAGAGGACTATCTCATCAAGGGTAGGAGTGTCATAAATGCTATTATCAAGATTAAGATCATTTCATGTAAAAATCTGCCATTGTTCTCTTATAGGATAGTAATCACCAATTGGCTAGTCCCATATCACCTAAGAGGATTTTCATGATAATTCAACATCAATTAAAAATTCCATACCATGCATATAGAGGATATAATCCCAAAATACATCTAATATCGCTAAGATAACCTTGTCATTAAATCAAAATATTGTCATGAATAACATATATGATTGTCCTTATTTGATTTTATTGAGTGTGTAGTTATAAACTAACTATTGTTTTGTTTCAATGATAAGGTCCTCATCTTAGTAATGAAGGATGTCAAGACATGGTATTATTCATGACATTTATGTACCTCAGAGCATAGTCTTGTAGCTCATTTTCTCATTGATTGCTATAAACCTACCCTAACAAATTATATTACAAGAAAGGAAGTTGGGTTGTTAGAAAATATCGTAGTACTACTATGGAGTGTCCTATTTCTCTCTCTCCCTCTCGATAATAGTAGATATGCTCGAAACAATCTAAAGGCTTCTAGAAAGCCCTAGTTGGCCATTCATAATAGATATGTTCATGTATTAGTTAAAGGTGTGTTTCTAATTTTGGAAGGTCTTTAAAGACCATGTGTGCTTCACATGGCACATGCATATAGTTTGTAAAAGTCTTCAATGTGTTGTTAAATTTTGTCTCCACTAATTGAATTTGCATTTCATTTTTGTGGGTTAGAGATATGAAATGATTCTTTCCATGAATATGTTCATGAGTGTTTTGAAAAAATTCTTAAATAGTTTCCTTTCTTTATGCTTAGAAAGAAAGCTTTATAATGTATCAATGGGTTTGAATTTTTCAAGGAAAGTTCCCATGAATGGGTTTGAATTTATTCATTTTAGTTGTGTGCATTTGTATGTTTAATAAATAAACCTCAAGTTGAATTCTCTAATTGTTTAAATTTAAAGTAACTTGTATGACACTATCAATCTCTTTACTAATTTTAAAAAATATAACGTTTATAGTGTGTACTCTCTTCATCCTCAATTTGAGGATACTTCTAAAATTAGTCAAGTTAAGCTTTTATGATCTATAATACATTGAACTATGAGTAAATTTCTAGAGAAAATGTAATATGCTACTTGATCTTAAAATCATGGAAAAGATTATTGAAATTAGAGAATTTGGGTGTTGAGAATGTAATCATGACAATTTTATGCTATGTTGACATCATTCATACATTAGAAAAGTCTCTAAGTGTTCACCATGAGATAAGAATAACTAGTGTACCATTTAATTTCTCTTTGTTAAATTTGTAAACCCAAAAATCTTATGTCATCTAGAGGTGAGTATTATTAGAATGTCCAAACATTCATTATTAGATATATGAACATCTACTCCAAAAAAATACTATACAAAGTTCAACAAATAGAAATATTGCATGTCTAAAGACCACCAAAGAACACTAAAACTAAAGAACCTCATTTGAATGAATAAATGAGTAATAAGGAATTGATTCCTTTCTAAATAGGCCTCTTAGAATGGAAAAACTCCTCTTAGGACCAAACATGATGACATGAATTTCATAATTAAATCATATTAATTTTATCTAAGTGAGCTAGTTATGACTCATCACTTAAATTGGACCAAACAACTTGGATTTACTATTCTAACATCTCCTTGACTTGGAGAACACACATAAAATATGGAAAATATCATAATGAAACTTCCCTTAATTACTCCCTAAAATCCAATCATATTTTGCAATTGAACATATTTAACCCCAATAAGAGGCTTGGTGAAGATGTGTACAACATGATCTTATGTTTCAAAATACTAGAAGTTAATCATCCCCTTATATGTGCATGTCCTAATTATATTATAATGAATAATAATATGTTTAGTCCTAGCATTAGCCACTAGATTAGAAACTACATATATAGCTCATTAATTATCACATAGAAGAGTAATACTCATAGATTAAGGAATATGTCAATCTCTTTTAAAAGATAATGAGTCAAAATAAACTTTTTAAATTACATTCACATCTCATAAATATACTCCCTCTAGAATTTAGAAAGAGTAAAGTAATTTATTAGTTTATCTGTAAGACATGTAATTGGTCTAGTCTCTAATATAAAGTATACCACAATTCAAATATCCAAGTACCATTGTATCAATATCCTATTTATCACAAAGATAAAGAAAAAGAAAGAGGACACTTGCGTATAAAAATGCTAAACAATTACCTTTAATAAAATCTAGCTTAAGTTTTGTCTCTTGAAGCAAGACCTAGCATACACCATAACACACAAAATATTCTAAGTTTGTATTTGGAATATATTCATTCATGATGTCAAATTTAGATTCGAACCCCTTCCAACAATTCACATAATTATCAAATATGTTTTTTTCATTCTTGTGAAGAGAATAGTTAGCTAAGAAATTAATAATTCCATTTTTCTCTTTGGAATAAGAACTTGGTGAATCCAACTATGTGGATTGTAAGGGAAACAATTGATACAATTGTAGTGTATATAGATGAAAAATGTGAGTAAACTTTCTCTCTATTATGGTCAATCTTGGTCCATCAAGATAAAAGTGATGCTAGATAAGGTTGTTATCCATCTAATAGCCCTGGCACACATCCTATCATACAAGTCATTTTTTGGGGCTACTTGATAAGCCCACGAAGCAAGGAACAATACCTTGCTGCTCTCCTTTCTATGACACATTGTTCCATGCAGGATAACCAGGTGTTGTATTGAATCCAGTCCACAGTTTTGGAGAAAACTGATTTGGTACTGGACTTTCCATTGATAAGTTAGCTGAGATCCACAAAGGAACTCAATTCAATGGATAAAGGGATGAGAAACATGATAGCCCAAGTTGTACTGGTCAAAAAAATTGTGACTAAGTTGAAGAGGCTTGCCAATGCCACCAGGGCAGTTGGTTATGCTCTTTCTCCCGGAACAAGAAAGGTTTATACTTATTTCACATATGACTCTGAAGAAAAAATTGGTGTTCTTCCCAGGGATGTCCCCAAAGGCCACTTTGCAGTATATGTTGGGAGTAAAAGGAGCAGATTTTTTGTAACGCCCCGCCACATAACCTGAAGAATGTTGCAATGACTACGATAGTGTAATAATTTTTTTTAAAAAATGTATACATGAACTTTACTAATGCAAACATTCCCTAAGATACGCGACGACACACTACATGTAAATCCCATAGATGACAAAAGTAACTAAACATAGCATGTATTTAATTCACATAAAATTAAGAGCATACATTCAATAACAATTAAATTACATCACTGAAGGTATAATGTACAAAATGATTCTTTCTTACATTGCCATTATAATAACATTTACAATACTCATTTCCAATGAGGCAGGTCATACAAAAGTGTACAATTACATGTTACAAAAGTTCTCCTCAATTACAATTGAGGAGTGATACATGAATAAGGTTTCCACTAATACAAATGAGATAGTTCATTTCCACACACAAGCTTTCCAATCAAGAAGTAATCATTGCCACGAACAAGAACTTGGGACCCAATGGTGTAAGTTGCATGTTCCGCCCAACCAAGTGGTACCCGTAGGCCCACCTCCCGTGCTAGGAGATAGTAAAAAGGTTCCCTAGACATAACCTGCAAACCCTAGACATAGGTAAAACCAAAGACAAAACTAAACAAGTACCAACTTAACTTAATGGTTACATTGCTTCCAGAACTGAAGGATCAAATACACTAAGTTCATAAGGATACAGTTATTATAGGTGGAGTGTCATCACAATGTTGCATATAGGTTACCCAGGAAAATCTTCCTAGGTTCCGGCCCCCATCTTGGGTTACCCTGGGAACCTCTTATGAAACCCAGCCCCACATGCAATTTATTGCAGAATTGATTATCTTTAATAATGAAAAGATATCGATCTTGCCATTCTAGGCCTTCTCGACTCATCCCCAAGTCTGAACTAGCCCTTGAGTCCATGAGTGAGGCACAACTATTCCAGTTAAATATTTTAGACTACCTAAGATGTTGATTTAGTTTTCACTGATTAACTAACTCTACATGAGTTACCCTGGCACCACTTTGTGTGCCAGCCCTCATAAAGAGCCACTCCCCTAATAACAACATAAGCAAACTAATTCCACTAACTATGGGTAGACAAGATGCACATATACTAGCATTAAAAACAAACAATATAACAATAAACATCACAAATCGTTCATAGAACCATGTGTCTAAACCCAAAAGAACTATGTGCACTACCCAAACTAAATCAAAGGATTATAATCGGGTATGTGCAGGATCATCATGGAAAAAATAGGCCCTTAAGTGACAAAAAATTCAGAAAAATCAGAGTTAGGCAACTTGATGTAAAAATTTGCATATGTTATCTATATTATTTCAAAAATATGTAAGAATAGAATCTGTAGCAAATTGAATGTAGTTTCTAAACTACTAGGTTTGTTTAAAAAAAAAAATCTATTTGGTGAAAATTTGAAATTTCAATGCGTGGTACTTAAATTTCAGGGAAAAAATAAGAAGTAGGTGTATAACCACTCTAACAACAATAAAATGATAATATTTTTTTATAATATTTTAGATATAAGTAGAGGACTCATGCTGATGTGATGCATATTTTTTGTAATTTTTTCCAATTAAATAATTAATTATGAATTTTTATTACAAATTTTTTAAAAATATAAAAACTCATATGTATGACCACCTTAACTTGGTCAAAACTTCATGAAATTCATTTTTTCTTTTTAATCCTATAGTATGCAAATCATAGAATGTGACGCATGTTTTGGATTCAAAAAATGTGATATCATTTAAAAGCTATATATGTTTTTCAATCATCCTATCAATCAAGACTTTAGTCATAATTTGAATAGAAAATGAATAATAATTACTTATTAAATTCAAAGTAAAGCATAATTTATATTAGTGGAAAGCTGAGAATCTCCTTTAAAAACCCTTTTCATTTCATCAATTTTGGGTAAAAAAATAGTCGTCAGCCACATACCCATCATATTGCCACTTTTTGGCCCATCATGATCCTGCACATACCCAAGCAAACACATAACAAATATCTTCTAAAGTAAATGAAATTGGAAGACTTACAAACCCAATTAACCAATGTTGCCTAAACAATGTACAAAGGAGAAAATATAACTTAAACACAATTTAGACAAATAAATATTCCCACATTTGGATATACTAAATCGAAACAAATCAATTACAAAATACACAAAATTTAATCAACTTGTTTAAAATTCTGTTCTCAAACAATAAAAACATTGGAAAAATTAGTCTAATTCTGATTTTCTCAATTTTATATAATATATATATATATATATATATATATATATATATATATATATATATATATATATATATCAATTTTCTCTTTTCAATTTTATTGTTTGAAAGCAGTTAATTTTATGCATTTACAAGCATCTATATAAAAAAAATCTTATTTAAATAGTTAATCATTTTCCTGAAACTATATATGTATATATACATACATATATATATTTATATATATATGAATATATATTTATATATATATAAATATATACAAATTAATATATATATATTTATATATTTACATATATATATAATGTATTTAAAATTAAAATTTAATATTTTGAAATCCGTATTTAATAATGCAAATCATATTTAATAAATAACATGGTGAATAAAGATTAGGGCAGTCTGTGGTTTATACATAGCCGCCGGCTCCTTTCATGGGTGCCGACCTGTGTGGGTGGGGTGGCGCTGGGCTACTCCCACCGTTGCCTCCCTTAGGGGCGGTGATTGTGGGCTTAGCCACAGCCCTTCCCCTCCCAAAAATTTACTAAAACAAAAACTTAATACCCTAAATTTCCTACGTAAAAATTCCTGCGATATTTTTTTTGAAATTCGCGTATGGATTTACAATTTATAGAATATGAAATTGCACAGAATAGTTTCACAATTAAAATACATAAGTGTATATTTGTATATGTATATGTATATATATTATTTATATACATATATATATGTAAATATATATACAATTTAATAAATAAATAAAATATTATAATCAGGGAATCATTTTTAGAGGGGGTTTTCTACAAGAAATTGAGAAATCTACCAATTTAACAATTTTATCATAAATTAGTAATTTCTATAATAGAGGGTTCCATTTTCATTCCAAATCCTCAAAATATTTTCTACTGAAAATATTTAAAATAAAATTATCATAGAGGTTTCCGTTTCCTCAAATTAATCAGTGAGTTTCATTTACAAATGTACATAAATTTTCTTTTGTTTTCTTCTGAGAAATTTTCTATTGTTGACAATAAGCTTCTGTGATGCTCTATGATTTTACTATAAAGTTTTGTTTCAAAATTTTACACAAAGAGGTAACAAATTTTCTACAAAAATATTTTCAATAAAATTTTACCGAGAAGTAAGAAGTTTTCAATCAAATATTCTTCTACAGGCAATTTTTCTATTTTACAAATTTAACAAAACTTCTACAAAATTAAATCTTTATACAGACAATCTTTTCAAATCACAATACAACTAACTAAATAGCAAAGAACTTGTTTTCTTGTAGCTTGAAGAATTGAAAGTTGAAGAAAATCTTTGCCTGCCGCATGCAACTTCCAAAGCCCTTTTCAAATCTCCACTTTCAAAAGTATGCAAATTACTGAACCATAAATATTCCCAAGATCTTCTTCCAGAATTTAAAAAGCAAAACCCCAAAAATAAACTAACAATTTTTTTTTTCTAGCAATTCTCTGTTTCGTTTTCTTTCCCGTGAAGTGCTTTCTTGCCTTTCCTAGTTCTGACAATATTCTCTTTGAGAAAATCCTCAACAACAATTTGCATTTAATTTTACTAACACACATGGAAAATAAAAAATATCTTCTAACAAACTCGTGGATATTTTCTTTTAACAATTATAAAGAATTATTCTATTTTATAGAATCAAAAACTAATTTCATTTTCTTTAAACAAATTTAAAATTTCCATTCGCAAAAAAGAATTTAAACAATATTTAATCTATTCACTCAATAATAGGAAATTTAATCAATTAATTAATTAATTTAATAAAATAGCTTTAATTACAATGATTAAATTATCTTACCAAATAAACTAATTTAATTAATTAAATAAAATATGAAGTTTTTATCTACAATATTAAAAATTAATTAAATAAGCACTAAATTATAAAGAACATTCATCTAAAATTAAATTCACAAAATAAACCTTGCATAACAAATAACAAGACAAACATAGACGTGACAACCAAACATACCAGACCTAAACTGATGACATACTGTGACTAGGTTTGAGGCTAGACTGGGAAAAATCTCATTACTATATCCCAATCAACATTACCATTGAGCCTGGACACGCTTAGACCTATGAAACCAGGTGGAGTCGGTGTCATGTACCTACAATCCTGCAATCAGACATATAACATACATGTATATAATCGATAATTCAAACACACCGTGAAGAGAAAATCACAGAAATCACAGGGCACTCGCAAGCGAGTGATGCAACTCCGTTCTCCTCACCAATACAATATCACATCGAACTGACAAAATAATTATCAATTAATCTACCATAAGCATATATAGCAATAACATGTAAACATCTATGCTAACATAAAGCATGTCAGAAATAATCAGCACCAAATAGTGTATCATCACATCATAAAATAAATCCATCATCGCTCTACTTTCAGCGATCAAATACATCAAAACAAAGTATTAGGGTCTATCATAGTAAAAACATACTGTCGAAAAACATAAGCAAAATGGAGGGGTACTACATCCTCCCCCCTAGGATCAGGCTTACTCCTGAAATCCTGCGAACAGATAGGGATAAAGCTCCCTCATGCATGTCACATTCTCCCAAGTAGCAGATGCCTCATGACTAGGATCCCATTGGATCCTCACCTGATCAATATCTCGACTTGTGAGAACAAGCCTCCGACGCTGAAGAATTCCCACAAGCTCCAAAGCCAGCTGCTCGTCCTCTACCTGTAATGAATTCCAATCAAGTACATGTGAAATATCAGGATTATAAGGTCTAAGAAATGACACATGGAAGACATCATGAATATGTGACAAATTGGGTGGTAAGGCGAGTCGATACGCCACATAACCAATCCTCTCTAAAATCTCAAATGGCCCAACAAATCAAGGCACAAGCTTAGAGCCTTTTCCATAATGGATTGGACTCTTTCATGGTCGCACTCAAAGAAATACTTTATCACCAACTATAAACTGGCGGTCCACTCTATGCGCATCGACATACTTCTTTTGTCTATCTTGTGTTGCTATCAGATGTTGTCTAATGCGATCAACCTATTGCTCCATGTCTCAAAGCATCTCAGGTCCAAGTAACACTCTATCCTCAAGTCGATCCCAACTCAACAGAGTCCGAAAAGGACGTCCATATAACGCCTAAAAAGGGGGCATACCTATGGAACTTTGATATCCATTATTGTAAGCAAATTCCACTAAGTATAGATAATCTTCCCAACATGATTGTTGGTCCATTACATACATTCTAAGCCTCAAGAATTTGAGTGACTCTCTCTGTTTGACCATTGGTTTTAGGATGATATGCTAAACTAAATTTCAACTGTGTACCTAGAGCATGTTGTAATGAAGTCCATAGGGTTGATGTAAACACGTGATCTCTATTAGATATAATCCTACGAGGAATTCCATGCAATCTAACAATATCCTCCATGAATATCCTAGCTACAAATGAAGCATTATAAGATGATCGAACTGGAGAAAAATGTGCTACCTTAGTCAATCTTTCAATAGTAACTGATGAGCTTAAAATATGCTCATAATTTGGATGTTATGATAAACTTTTAAATGCCTTTACTTTTGTTATTTCATGGCTGTTTAAACTTTGTTGAAACATTTTATTGGGATATCTTGTAGCAAGATACTTTCATATTCCTGCAGCTCATTGTGTTGACTTGATTGCATTTATTGCCCCCGTTGACTCCCTAAAATGACTGGTATATCGTATATAACTTTTGAATGATGAAGTAGATTTAAAATGTGTGAATAATGAATAGATATCATGTATGTGCCATACGCCTTTTCTTTCGCATCTGTACCTTTTGTTTTGCAGGTTGTTGAAGAATGATCGAGTCAAGCACAGCCGATCTCGACCTTGCAGTAAAGTCCATTTCCTGCACGACTTCGAGGAAGCTCCGGTGAAGACTCTTTGACCGGAACCATGGGAAAGAATTTTAATGACAGTCAATCTGGAAAGAGTGGAGCGCTAGATTCTCTCCGAATTGGGATGAACGCACGAATTCATTATAAAGTTTGATCCTTGATTCGGGGATATACTTTACTTCCACGTCTTTCTTTGATGGGGTTAGTTAGTTTGTTGCTCTCCTATTTTTAAATAAAGTTCTCCTCCTACGCGAGTGAGAAGGGAGAGACAGAGAGATGATAGTTAGAAAAAGATAGAAGTATAGTGATAACAAATATCATGTAAGAATTAGTATGATAATGAGAAACATAATCTGGATGATCAGAGACATAGTTTGTTGTTAGTTTCCACATCAACAAAGCAATGTATACCATTCTATTTTCATGAATAAAGTTCGATGAAGTTCTGAGTTTAGCATCTGTGTAATCATTAGATGCTTGCTAAGGGGGCCCACTTAGTAAGTATCTGTAGCTAGCTAGTTAGTTGTTCTTTTCTGTTGATCTTTAGTTAGCTTTCATCTTTGAAGTTTTTATACAAACTCAGTCTTGTACTACTCCTGCAGCATAGAGAATCCATCCCTGTGCCTGTTTCTGCAGCATAAGGCCAGTTCATGGTTTGTGCTTCAGTCGTAGCTGTTATGGTTTATGTTTTAATCAAAGCATAGTTGAGTTAAAGAACTTTGCATTACCTTCTTGTAGTGTGGATAGAATTTCTTTCCAGTATTTATTTCTGCTAAGATTTGACCAAAACTAGTTCCTAGTGCATATATTTTGCTGCGCCATTTAAAGTATACGTCCCCTGGTTTGACAAGTAAATGAACATCCATAGAGAGGTATTAGTCACTTGTCAAAATGTCCAATTCCCAGGAAAGGTTTACTGTGATCTTCATATCCTTTTGTGGGCGCAGCCATTTTTTGGCGCTGTTGTCGAGGATGGCGTCTAGCTAGGAATTTTTCAGAGGACATCTTTCACATTAGTTTAGTTTGTTAGTCAAAAATTTTCAAAATCTTTCAAGCGACCACTCACCATATTACATGCATAGAAGAAGAAGAGACGCACTGGGATGGTTCTTCCCTGAAAATCTATTTATTGAACTACCATTTGACCCAGCTAACAACGAACCTGAGGAAAATCCATTCACTCTATTATTCCAGCAACCAAACATGGCAAATAATCCACCTAATAAGCCACCTCCTGCATTTGAGTTTCCCATTGTTCCCCAACAAGATACCGACAATCTTAAAAACATTCCCTCTTCCTTGCTTCCAAAGTTTTATGGCTTGGTTACGGAGGACCCAGGAACTTTTCTGTTTGAATTTGATGTCCTTTGCCGCAGTTATGACTACAACACAGATGCTCATAAACTAAAGTTATTTCCTTCCACCTTGAAGGAAGGAGCTCTCAGGTGGTTCATGAGTTTGGGAAGAGGCGTTGTAGATAGTTGGGCGGCCATGCAGACGAAATTCCTTAAAAAGTATAAGGAATATTATAAGAGTGCCAGCAAGGGTGATGACATATTCTGAATTTAGCAGAAGGAGGATGAAAGTTTGAAAGATTACATTTCCAGGTTTTTGTTTTCACTAAAAAAGAACTCAAACCATACTCTCAACGAGGACTCGCAGAAACTAATCTTTCTAAGGAGAATCAGTGATGCCTATATAGATGCCCTGGACCTGATGGGAGGAGGTGATATAACCCAACTACCTTGGGATGATATAATGAAAATATGTCTTAACTATTCTCAAGCAATAGTTAAGAAAGGTCGAGGTCATCATGCTATAGTGGGAAAGTCTTTTTCTGGTGGAGTTTCTCGGATGGAGATAACAAATTTACTGTCTGATTTCAAGCAGGACATCATTAATAATATGGCTACATAACTGGACACTATGCAGGCTCAGAAGAAACATGCGGAAGCTGAGGTAGTTTTGGCCGAGTTCTGTCCATACTGTAGACAGAAGAAGCGTGAATGCAGATACAAGATGGTGGCTAATTTGGAAGCTAGGAAACTACCTATTGAATTCAAGCCAGTAGAAGGTGATGATGATCAAGTGTTCTTTGTTGCACAAAGGAGACCATGGGCCCAAAGATAAGGTATGCCTCAAGACCCTTTAACTTTTGGTAATCCTTATTCTGGCTATAACAACCAATGGCAACATGCATATGGATCACCACCACCCTGGAATCCACCTCAATCAAGTTTGCCTAATTATCAGAACCAACAATGGCAATCTCTTCAAGGAGGTTGGCAGCAACCACAAAGGTAATGGACCCCACCTTCAGGAAATTAGCAGCAAAATCCTCAATGGAGAGGTCTTCAGCAATGGCAAAACCAGTCCTCTGGATTCCTGCAGCTTCCACAGCCACAACCTCAGGCCCTCATGCCACCTCCTGTAGCAACTACCACAAATCCTTGCCCTCCAAAGCAAATGCCTATGCCTTCTTAGCCCTTGCCAAATCCTAATAATAAGCAACAACAGCAGCCACAGCAGCCTACGTATCTTGCCGAAGCAAACCAATATCAAGCTTATGCCTTAAATGTTAATGACATCCATTTGAGGTCTGGAACTACTTTACCTACTCCTAAACCACCTCTGATTACTGAAATACCATATTCCCCCTTTGAAGAATCTACTGCACCTGCTGATCCTACTGAGCATATGCCTATAACCGATACAGTTTCTACGGAACCTGTTTTGTAGAGTCAAGACAAACCACCTTTTCCTCAGAGGTTGCAAAGCACTGAATCTAAATCTATGGAAGAGCCCACTTTTGACATTCTAGATCAGCTCAAGAATGTACAAATTCAAATCCCCTTATTTCAGGCTATTAAAGATGTTCCCATTTTTGGAAAAGCTATTAAAGAAGCCTATTTGAAGAAGTCTGGACGGAAGAAAAAGGATCCCCAAACAATTCATGTTTTAGGGAAATTGGCTGATATAATATTGAGAAATATAGTCATTCCAAAGAATATTGACCCTGGAAGTCCTGTAGTGCAGATACATATAAATGGCCAAGTTGTAAAAAATGTTTTGATTGATTTAGGTGCTACCATTAATGTCATGACAAAGCATACTATGGACTCCTTGAATATTCCAAATATTAGGTCTACACCAACAGTTCTGTAGCTTGCAGATAGCGCCACAATTAAACCTGATGGGATGGTGGAAGATGTAATTGTCACTCTTGAATCTTGGGAGTATCCTGCTGATTTTACAATATTATCAGTTAAGGCAACTTTAGGAGGGTATCCAATTATCCTTGGTAGACCATGGTTAGCAACTGCTGATGCTTTTATAGGATGCTGTTATGGAGATATGACCATTTCTGATGGGCAGTCCACAAAGAAATTGGCCTTGTATCCGCCTGCTAGACCTCAACTAGATTTGTCCCAACCTGTTTGGCTAGATGTGGGGGAAGAAACTGAAGAAGCCAATTCTTTGGCTCAATTAATGATGCTTCAAAATGATCCATTCTCACAACTTCAGAGTGAAGATGCTTTGCTTTTTCAAATTCTACAATTTAACCCTGATACGGGTAGTTCATCTGATCCAAGTGGCAGCCATCTTCAATGTTTCCTGCAGCAACCAGATTCTAAGAGTTCACTGCCTAAACTTCCAGTGATTTTTCATAATTTGCTTCCACAAGAGGTACAAACATCACCTGTAGATTCTAGGAGTAATCTTATGAAGCAGATAGAATTATCTCCAGGTCATTGCTTGAATGTGAATAGTAAGTTATCACAATTTCAAAAGGATGACTTATTAAAAATGCTACAAGAATAGTATAAAGCTTTTGCATGGGAATATGGGGACATGCAAAGAATAGATCCTCGAGTTTGTACTCATAGGATATATATCAAAGAAGATTGCTCACCAGTTAGACAACCTCAAAGAAGAGTAAATCCAACACTTAGAGAAATAGTTAAAAGTGAGCTTCAAAAGTTACTTGATGTTGGTTTTATTTACCCAATCTCTGACAATCAATGGGTTTCTCCACTAGTCATTGTCCCCAAGAAAGGAGGAAAATGGAGAGTGTGTGTAGATTACAGAGAATTGAACAATGCCACTAAAAAAGATCACTTTCCACTACCTTTCGTAGACCAAGTACTAGACTCACTGTCTGGAAAAATATATTTTTCCTTTTTGGATGGTTATAGTGGATACAATCAGATAAAAATTTTCCCTGAGGATCAAGATAAGACCACTTTTACCTGTCCATGGGGAACATTTGCTTATTTAGTCTTGCCTTTTGGTCCATGCAATGCACCAACAACATTTTAGAGAGAAATAATTAGTATATTTGCTGATATATCTCATGAATGTATGGAGATTTATATGGATGATTTCACTACCTATGGAGTCACATTTGAAGAAGCACTGGTGAATTTAGAAAAGGTATTGACAAGGTGCATAGAGCAAAATTTGTCTCTAAACAATGAAAAGTGTTTTCTAATGATGGAAGAAGGTATTGTTCTAGGTCATCATATTTCAAAAAATGGAATTCAAGTTGACCCTGCTAAAATTGAAGTAATTCAGAATTTACAAACTCCTGCAAAATAAAAAGATGTAAGAAGTTTCCTTGGCCATGCAGGGTATTATAGGAGGTTTATAAAAGACTTCAGTAAAATTGCGAGCCCACTTTATGCCCTGTTAACAAATGATTCCCAATTTGAGTGGACAGAAGCTTGTGAAAAATCCTTCCTACAACTAAAGGACTTGCTTACTAAAGCCCCTGTTCTTCAAGGTCAAAAATAGAATTTTCCTTTTCACATACATGCTGATGCATTTGATTTTGGCATAGGAGTAGTTCTAAGTCAAAAAGAAAATTCAATTGAGCATGCTATCTACTTTATCAGCAAGAACCTTCAAGGTCCTGAGCTCAACTATACTGTTACAGAAAAGGAATTGCAGTAGTGTATGCTTTAAATAAATTTAGGCATTATGTCACAAGTTATCAGATATTCATCCATACTGACCATGTAGCAATCAAGTATATGATGAACAAACCTGCCATTTTTGGTAGATTGGCACGATGGCTCCTGTTGTTACAAGAATTTGACATTACAATTATTGACAAACCAAGAAGAGCTAATGTTGTAGCCGACTTTTTATCAAGACTCCAATCAGCTGCACCTGCTGCACATGAGGTCATTGATGATAGGTTTCCTAATGAACACTTATTTTCAATTGCTGCACATACTCCATGGTATGCAGACATTGCCAATTATCTAGCAGCAAATAGAATACCAGCTCACTTTTCCCCAAAAGAAAAGAAGTTGTTAATAGAGAAAAGTTTTAATTTTTCATGGATTGCAAATTGTCTGTTCTATACTGGACCTGATCAAGTAATGCAAAGATGTGTAAGAGAAGATGAGACTTATGATATCTTGCATGCCTGCCATGATGAATCATGTGGGGGACATTTTGCAGCAAAAAGAACAACAATGAAGGTTCTTACAATAGGGTACTACTGGCCAACACTACACAAGGATGTTGTGGCCTATACAAGGAAGTGTGACAGATGCTAGCATATGGGAAGACCAACTAAGTCAGATGAAATGCCACTATATCTGCAGGTCATAGTCACCCCTTTTGATAAATGGGGAATAGATTTTGTGGGACCAATTGATCCACCATCAAATGGTAAGTCATACATTCTAGTTTGCACAGACTATGTCACAAAATGGGTCGAGCTAAAAGCTATGACTCATGCTTGGGATAACAAAGTTGCTGACTTTTTGTATGAACAAATTTTTACTAGATTTGGAGTCCCCAGAGAGCTTGTAACTGATCAGGGAGCTCAATTCACATCAAATCTGATAACTGCACTAATGAATGACTATAAAATCAAACATAGGAAGTCCAACCCCTATCATCCTCAAGCCAATGGTCAGGCGGAGGTAACAAATAGGAAAATTGAGGTGATCCTCACAAAGACAGTGCAAATCCATAGAAAAGATTGGAGCAATAGACTTACTGAAGTAGTTTGGGCCTACAAAACTACATAGAAGACAACAACTGGGTTTACACCTTTTGAGCTGCTTTATGGGAAAACAGCCATGTTGCCCATTGAATTTGAGCACAAAACTTTGAGGATAGCTCTTGAACTCAATATAGAAATATCTGCAGCACAGAAGGACTGTCTCCTGCAGCTAAACGTTTTGGATGAAATGAGAAAAGCTGCCCTGCAGCACACAGAAGTAATCCAACAACAATGGAGCTGTACAACTGGTGACAATTGATCAAGTCCGTTTCAAATTGCTAGTTAATGGCCACCGACTCTGGTTGTACCATAAACCAGTCTCAAAGGAAGAATTCATGCAACAGTTCATTCAGGTTCCTCCCGCTACTCTTCCTGCAGCTGAAGGCTTTAGCCTTTCTCCTGCAGCGTTACCGTAATTTAAAAAAAAAATATGCCCATAATAAAGGTTTTCTTTTTAAAATGAAAACCCCTTTTTCTCCATTTTCATTTATTGCCCCCATCTCACTTCTTTATCTTTCATCCATCCATCCCATCCATCCATTCCATCTGTTCAACTCATCCGCCCACGTCACCCATCCACTTCATCCATCTACATCAACCTTAATTAAGATATCTTTCCCACTTGTCAATTCATGCAGACGCCGTCATCTTTCTTCACACGTACGTGCAATTATCAAGGTACGCCATATCTTTTCTTATCACATATTTGATTTATTTCATTCCATTCATTTACTGCTATGCATGTACTGGTCATTATTACTTGAATATCTACATGTTCTTTAGTACATGTGAGGACACATGTCATACTTTAAGTAGGGGGCGGGGTAATCCATCTTTTAAAACCTGTCTTTTCACCGCTGCCATAACTGCATAAATGACCTTTCTTTAATACTTTTCTGGTACTTTCCAAATATGATCACATGTCCTTCTTTATTGCATGTTTTTCTTGTAAACTACGATTAAGACTGCTTGTTTAAAAAGTTTATTTTTGGAAAAAAGAAAGAAATGTGACGACACGACAGAAGAAAAACCAGAGCAGAAAGGGAAACAAATAATTTGAATCTTTAGCAAGGAATTGAGTTTAGCGAAGAAAAAAATGCAAATATGGGAGGTCAGTTGGTGCGACATGAGCCTATAGCTCATGAATTGTTATTGCAAAATCCGCAAACAGTCCAAGCATTCAGCCTCTGTAGATGGTTAAATTATTTTTTGAGTTTAAATGATTTTGATGAGGAGGTTGCTGGAGAATTTTTGAGAACACTCTTTGAAGGGGAAGCTACTGTATGAGGTCTAACGGTTGTTGCAACTGAAGACAGAATTGCTGAAGTAACCAAGCTTCTAGCCATTGGAGAAAACTTTTCTTCATACGCTGCAACTGTAAGGGCTGAGTTTTCAATGCCTGCTGATGGACCTTTGGAAGTCTCCAAGCAGGGATGCAAGCGCGTATCGTTGCCTCCTCCTTATTCAGAGTATGCCGCTTATATAATCAGGTATTTAACCTGTGAAGGCCATTTCTCCTACCTGCATTCTCATCATTTTAAATTATTAAGCCATATGAGGCACGGGTTAGTTGTAAATATTCTAAATTTCTTGTCAAAATTTTTAGAACAAAGTGCTCATGGAACTCAACAGGGGAAAGAAAATTCTTTCACTCATCATGGCCTTATTAAATTATTGATTGAGCGCTCTTTGAGGGATGTCTCACCTCTCTCCTGACAACAATTTGTTGCCCAAAAGAGTTTGCAAATTCTACAACCCCCTAGGGTACTTACCCCACGGCCTCAAAGAAAAAAGAAAGAAATTGCATTTACAAGTAGAACAGGGCAAGGGTCATCTACTCCTGTAGCACCTGGTCCTGCAACTTTCACACTTGAATCCTCTGCTAGGGTACAAACTAGGTCTGCCACTAGGAGAGAGAAGGGTAAAACAAAGGAAGAAGGGTCTCCTAAATTTGACCCTTGTTCTCAGAAAAGGCAATACTCCTCTCCTGCAGCACCTTCCCCTGCAGCTATTTCTCCTACAACAACACCTGTTGCTATTACTAGTTCACCATCATCCTCTGGTAGGGCAGAGCCCTCTGAACAAATAAGAAAGAGGAATGCTATCGGAACACCTCCTGCAGCCGCACCAATGCCAAGAAGGGTTTCCACAAGGAAACAATCTAAGACCTCCCCTGCTTCACCTCAACCAGAGGTTATTGTGATTTCAGAAGGGTCTGTTGAGTCTGAATTTAATGTTTCACAGAATGTGTCTGAGGATGTTGCTCAAAGTTCATTCATTCATGAAGGGGAACAAATTGAAGTAAAAGAAACAGGGCATAATGAGCAAGGGTTACCAAATCTTGATGATTTGGCTGCTACTGCTATGCAATTTTCAGAGGAAGCACAAAATTCTCCACCATAGCAACAAGAAGAATTTATTTTGCAACAAGAGCAAGAATAGATTGAACAATTGAATGTGCCTAGTGAAGTTTTATTTCACCTTGCAATTTGTAAAACCATTGTTGTGTATAGGAGGACATTTTTAATTGAGTTTCTGGAATATATTAAAGCTAATTGGGAAGCAGTTACATTGCAAACCCTAACTTTCTGACACATAGCCCAGACTGATATGCAACAAAGTCTATGGAAAGTAGAAAAGAAGAAATTGAAAAAGGAAATTGAAAGTCAGAAACAAGAAATTACTGAGTTGAAAGCAAAAATGGACAAAATGTTAAAAGTAACTGGTCAGATTATGGAATGTAGACCACCACCCAGAGTTTATGCTCTGTGCCTTAAATAACAATTTTTATGGTTTCAATTGATGAGAATTTCCAGAAACCAAGATCCTATAATTCATTCTGCCAAAGAATTTTATGAAGCATACCAGGCAGCCCCTAACTGGTTAAGGAATTCTCTGTGTGAATTCTATTTGCATGGCTTTTTAATACCATTTGAAACAGAATGGAATCCTCTTCTATATATTGGTGATATTCATTTGAGAGCATTTATGTCATGGGCAGCAAATGAGGTGAATTATGGTAGGCAGTGGGAAACATATGAGGAAGCTGAGAAAACTAAGCCTGTTCCGTTACGCTCTCAAAGTTCAAACCCCCATGCAATGTTGAAAGATTGGTTTGCTCTGACATATGGCATTAATAATGTTACAGCCAGAGAGAAGATATTTGATATCAGGAAACAGGTATATGATGAATTCCAAGCACATCAATATTCGTTTTGGAGACTAGCATATACCAGAAGTGAGAAAAGATGGGAGAGATTAACTGTTGGGTTAAGAAAGTCAGAACCACATGGTCCCCTAAATTTCACAGCAGCTCTCAAACGAACCAGCAGATATATTCAATTAGGACTTCAAACAAGATTTGAACTGTGGCTGCCACTGACATTCAGACCCCCTGTACTAATGTGGCCCCTCTATCCTCACTAGGCTACAAATCTTAACAATGAATTAGAAGACCGAAGGTATGAAAGGTGTCAGGATTTCAGAGGATTTTATTATAGGTTTGGAAATCCATCTTCGAGTCATGTAGCAACCACTGACTTCAGAGAAACCACCAGAAAAGTTAATGCTGGAGGACCAGCATTGGGCTAAGTAGGGGGCAGTGATGAGCTTAAAATATGCTCATAATTTGGATGTTATGATAAACTTTTAAATTCCTTTACTTTTGTTATTTCATGGCTGTTTAAACTTTGTTGAAACCTTTTATTGGGATATCCTGTAGCAAGATACTTTCATATTCCTGCAGCTCATTATGTTGACTTGATTGCATTTATTGCCCCCGTTGACTCCCTAAAATGACTGGTATATCGTATACAGCTTTTGAATGATGAAGTAGATTTAAAATGTGTGATTAATGAATAGATATCATGTATGTGCCATACGCCTTTTCTTTCGCATCTATACCTTTTTTTTCGCAGGTTGTTGAAGAATGATTGAGTCAAGCGCAGCCGATCTCGGCCTTGCAGTAAAGTCCATTTCCTACACGACTTCGAGGAAGCTCCAGTGAAGACTCTTTGACCGAAACCATGGGAAAGAATTTTAATGATAGTCAATCTGGAAAGAGTGGAGTGCTAGATTCTCTCCGAATTGGGATGAACACATAAATTCATTATAAAGTTTGATCCTTGATTCGGGGATATACTTTACTTCCACGTCTTTCTTTGATGGGGTTAGTTAGTTAGTTGCTCTCCTATTTTTAAATAAAGTTCTCCTGCGCGAGTGAGAAGGGAGAGACAGAGAGATGATAGTTAGAAAAAGATAGAAGTATAGTGATAACAAATATCATGTAAGAATCAGTATGATAATGAGAAACAGAATCTGGATGATCAGAGACAGAGTTTGTTGTTAGTTTCCACATCAACAAAGCAATGTATACCATTCTGTTTTCATGAATAAAGTTTGATGAAGTTCTGAGTTTAGCATCTATGTAATCGTTAGATGCTTGCTAAGGGGGCCCACTTAGTAAGTATCTGTAGCTAGCTAGTTAGTTTTTCTTTTCTGTTGATCTTCAGTTAGCTTTCATCTTTGAAGTTTTTATACAAACTTAGTCTTGTACTACTCCTGTAGCATAGAGAATCCATCCCTGTGCCTGTTCCTGCAGCATAAGGCCAGTTCATGGTTTGTGCTTCAGTCATAGTTGTTATGGTTTATGTTTTAATCAAAGCATAGTTGAGTTAAAGAAATTTGCATTACCTTCTTGTAGTGTGGATAGAATTCCTTTCCAGTATTTATTTCTGCTAAGATTTGACTGAAACTAGTTCCTAGTGCATATATTTTGCTGCGCCATTTAAAGTATACGTCCCCTGGTTTGACAAGTAAATGAACGTCCACAGAGAGGTATTAGTCACTTGTTAGAATGTCCAATTCCCAGGAAAGGTTTTACTATGATCTTCATATCCTTTTGTGGGTGCGGCCAGTAACCATAATGGCATCATGTAGACATGACGACATAGGTAATCCAACAATGAAATCAACTGATATAATATACCATTTCCATTCAAGAATGAGATGTGGCTGCAATAATCCGACGAGATGTTGATGCTTAGCTTTAACTCTCTAGCACTCAAGACATCTTGATACAAAATCAGCGATATCACATTTCATACTGGGCCAAAAATACAGTTGTCAAAGATCTGCATACATCTTCTTAACACCAAGATGAGTTGAGTAAGTGCTCAATATGCCTTAGTCATAATCAACGTGCAAAAACCTTCTGAATATGGTACATAGATACGATCTAAATGTCGCAATAAACCATCCGGTTCAAGAGTATACCCTCTGAATCTACCCTCTAGAGGTCTACTTGATTCAATCTCCGCCTTCACCTCCTGATACAATCTATCTGTAGGAAGTGCTGCTAAAATTTGGCTCCTCAAATCTACTTCAAGAGTAATAGCATAAATATCATGTCGTCGGCGACTAAGAGCGTCAGCCACTACATTCTCTTTTTCTTGAACATATTTCACCTCAAAATAATATTCAAATAAGAACTCCATCCACCATCTCTATCTAGCATTCAAATTAGGTTGCGTAAAAATATATTGCAGACTACGGTGATCACTATGAAGTTCGAAGCGGTGACCCAATAAGAAATTCCTCCATCGAACCAATGAATGAACAACTATGGCAAGCTCCAAATCATGAGTGGGATAATTTAGTTCGTGATCCTTGAGTTTGCAAGACTCATAAGCGATCACATGTCCTTCTTGCATCAATACTGCTCCTAAACCCTCCAAAGATGCATTAGTGTAAACAACAAAATCCTTAGCAGGATCAGGAACAACCAATATAGGTGCATTAGTCAACCTTTCCTTAAGTGTCTGAAAATCCAACTGACACTGCTCTGTCCAGAAAAAATTCTTCCCCTTTCTTTGAAGAGAAGTAATTGGGTGCCCAATCCTAGAAAAACCCTGAACAAACCATCTATAATATCTAGCAAGACCCATAAAACTACGAACCTCAACTACATTGGTAGGCACAGGCCAATCAACAATAGCTTGGATCTTCGAAGGATCCACAACAATACCCTTTCCAGAAATCACATGACCAAGGTATTTCACCTTAGTTTGAAAGAAGTCACACTTCTTCAGGTTTGCGTATAATTGATTCTCCCTCAAGCACTACAATACCTATCTTAGATGCTCTTTGTGCTCCTTCATATTTCTCGAATAGATCAAAATATCATCGAGAAACACAAGGAAAAAATAATCAAGGTATGTGCGAAAGACACCATTCATTAAACTCATGAAAATTGATGGTGCATTTGTTAACCCAAACAGTACTACTGTGAATTCATAGTGCCCATAACGAGTTCAAAATGCTATTTTATGAATGTCTGCTTCTGCAATGTGTAACTAATGGTAACCTGATTTCAAATCAATCTTAGAGAACACATTAGCTCCCTTGATCTGATCGAAAAGATCATCAATTCTGGGTAAAGGATATCGATTCTTTATCGTTACTTTTTTCAATTGATGATAGTGAATACATAATCTAAGTGATCCGTCCTTCTTTACAAAGATGACAGGTGCTCCCCATGGAGAAACACTCGGACGAATAAAACTCTTATCTAAAAGTTCCTCCTTACTGAATA
The DNA here is from genome assembly GCA_007258455.2 of Sequoia sempervirens. Lineage (NCBI taxonomy): Eukaryota > Viridiplantae > Streptophyta > Pinopsida > Cupressales > Cupressaceae > Sequoia > Sequoia sempervirens. Next base: position 14,821 of record VDFB02079381.1, on the reverse strand, counting down.
CGAAGCTCTTCTAGTTCCTGAGTAGTCATTTTGTATGGGGCTCGAGATATAGGCTCTGCTCCAAGAACTAGGTCAACTCTAAAATCAATATCTCGTTTCGGTGGCATACCAGGTATATCACTAGGAAATACATTGTGAATTCCCTGAGGATAGGGTGATCATCAAGAGATATCTCTTGACTCTCCCCTACCTCCAAGTCATTAACTGTTGTTGCCAAAAGTTGACAAACCTAATGAAGAAATCTCTTCAATTGCATAGTAGAAATCATCCGCAAAGAGATAGGTCTTTGAACACCCATAATCTCAACTTTTGCACTTGAATCATTTTTACAACTTACTGTCTTTAGTTGATAGTCAATCACAACATGATGAGATTCTAACCAGTCCATTCCTAAAACAATATCATATGAACCAATTCTTAGTCCACAATTGCGTACAAGGTTCTCTACCACTACCTTCAATCCAGAGGCGAATTCTACCTGCCACTTACCGCCTTGCTTTACTGCCACAAGACCACATCGCTCAACAATAGTAGGTGAAATAATTGAATCAATAGCTCCAGAATAAAAAAGAATAGTAACATTAGTGCCCTGTAACTAACCTAAAGTCTCGACCACTGTATTCTAATGATCAACCTGGCTATTATTTACCATAGCATAAACTATATGAGAACGACCTGCATCACCAACTGTAGGCTCAAAAGCTATCAGTCACTGCCCAAATCCTGAAGAACCTCTCATAGGACATTGCCTAGCAATATGTCCCTACTGACCACAAGAATAACATCTAGTACCTCTACCAAATCCTCTGCCACCTGAAGGTGCATTGGATTGCTAAAAGTTGCCTCTACTAACCATAGACTATGCACTCTGAGCTAGCTGATCCTGTCGATTACACTTATTGTGCCACCAGTTACGTTTCTTTCCTGACAGAACTATTACTCTGCTAAGGCTATGAATTATTATTCTTCTGTGGATTACACTGCTGCAGCTGTTGTCCACCCTTAACGGGTGTCTGTTGGTTCCTAGAGGAACCTCCTATTTGTATCTGACCACCATGTGGACCAAAACCTGCTATAGGTGCACTACCTATCTAGACACCTATATGTCCACCCAATGCCAAAGTCAGATTCTCCTCCACAATACGCGCTTTCTCAACTGCAACCTCCATAGTCTTCGGTTCAAAGAATCTAACTCCTCCACTAATAAAAGGTGTTCAAACCCCTGATAAAATGCTGTACCAACATCACCTCATCGTCTCCAATTCCAGCATATTGTTTGAGCTCATAAAATCTGCGCTCATACTACTCAACAAATAAAGCCATTTGACGAAAATCATGAAACTCATCGGCTCGTTGTTGTCTCCAATGCTCAGATAGGAAACGTGCTCTAAATCTTTCTAAAAAATTTTCCCAAGAAACTGACCCAATCTCCAGATGGAGCTTCTGCTCCTCCAAACGCCACCAAGTAGAGGCAAAACCTCTTAGATGCATGATGGCGTATCTAGCTCGGGTATTGCTACCATATGGGTGCATAACAAAACATCTACCCAAGTCTAATAATTAGGCCTCTGCTTCTAGACCACCACCTGAGCCATCAAATGTAGGAGGGCGTGCCCTCAACAAATCTCTCATATGTCCTGCAACTATGGCATCCTACTCTTTAGTATTAACAATCCTCCTAGGAGATCTATCACATTCCCTAACCACCTCATGATCAACTTCCTGCCTCAGACCAAGTCTAGCAAGTACCTCTTCTAGTAAGGGATGCAACTATGCTCCCTCAACCTTAGGCTGAATCAGAATCCGTTCCCCACTTGTTTGTTCCAACTAAGTACCCAACTATTTGGCATGCTCACTCTCGTGGGAGCTCTGAGGGGGAGTAACCTAGGGACTCGGCCCACGACCTCCACCTTGACCTCTACCACGACCTCTACCATGACGTCTAGGCATGATCCTACACAAAAAACAAAAAAAGCAAGTCTTAGATACAAAACGGACAAGGCTAATAGAAAACAATACTACATACGAGTCTAACATCTAGGACAACCTAATGGGCTCACAATTACCTAGAGCATCCAGTGTTAGAACCTTTGCTTTGATACCAATCTGTAATGCCCCGCCACATAACCTAAAGAATGTTGCAATGACTATGATAGTGTAATAATTTTTTTTTTAAAAGTGTATACATGAACTTTACTAATGCAAACATTCTGTAACACCCCTCCATTTTGGATCTTTTGATTGACAATGTTTTCTTTGTAATGATTTATTCTACTATGCTTTGACTTTGGTACTTGGTTGCTATTTGATTGCAAACTGTAAAGCGATGCAAATATTATATTTTGATGTGATGGTATTTTACTCTGATGTTATCATTATGGCATGTTTTGGATTAACTTAGCAGATATTTGAATTAATGATGTTTTATGCTTTTGATCATATTATTGATGTTAGAATCGTCAGTTAGTAATTTTGTATTGGTGAAGGGGACGTGATTGTAACACTCGCTTGCGAGTTCCCTACGATTATGAGATTTTCTCTTCATGGTGTGTTTGATCATATTATGTATATATGCATGTTTGATATACTCTTTGTTTGCAAGTTGATAGGTACAGGACATTGAATCCACCTAATTTCACAGGTTTGAGCGTGTCCATTGGCCAATGGTATTTGATTGGGAGATAGTAGCTAGGTCTTCCGTGCCAAGTCATCACCCTAGTCATAGTGTGTCGTCAGGTTAAGTTGTTTCTTTGTTATTCTCTCTCCTTGTTTTCATTTAAATTGCAAGTGAAAAAGGTAAATAAATGGTTTGTGTAGTTAAATTGATGATTAAATATATCTAGTTACAATGTTGAAATGTTAGTTATTTTATTGATTAATTTAATTTAATTAATAAAATAATATAATATTGTATTAGATTTATTTTATTGATTAATTAAATTAATGGTGATGAATTAAAATAAGTTATTTGTTTTGGAATTAATAGATGTTTCAATAGAAATTAAAAAACATGAAAATATGTTTTAAATTACACTTTTTGAAAATTAATATGTAAAAGAATTTCTTTACAAAATTTTGAATTCTTTTTGTAAAAAGAAATTTTTAAATGCATGAAAATCCATTTTGAAAGCAATTTTTTTTTAATTTAAAAAGAAAAGAAAATATCTCCAAATTTGCAATAAATTTGGTGGATGGGATATTTTAGGGGTTTGACTAAATTTGGGGAAACTCTATGAGAGCAAAAAGAATTTCATATTTTTTTCTATCTTTCAATTTGGTGGAGAAAAGAGTGGCTGTGGGTGTTCTTTTGGATTTTGAAGAAGCAATTTTGGATTCCTTGGAGGAGTTGGAATCAGAAGAAGGATTCAGGACTCCATTGACAATCTTTCAAGCTTTGGAGAAAAAACCAGGTTTCTTTCTATGATTTTAGTTTTTATTTTGAAAGATTTTTCAAATTCGTATATGTTGTTGGAAAAGATTTAAACTTTGTTTCGTTTGGAAGCAAAACCCATGTTAAATCTTATTTCAAAACTTAAAAAACTTCTGTTGAAAAAATGGAAAAGAAAATAAAGAAAAAAATTTCAACAATAGAAAAGTGAGCGATAAACAAAGAAATTTCCAATTTGATTTTGAAATTAATAATTTATGCTTGCAAATTCTGTTGCTGGGTATTTTGTTCATGTGGGAAAAACTTGCTCAATCTGACTATAAAATGGAGATTTACATATATATTTACAAATATATATGTATATATATATATATTCTGTCAATATATATATGCATACATATATTATAAATATAAATTTTGTTTTTTGTGTTCTGGAAAATTTCTATTCAAAAATTTGACTATCAAAATTTTCTTTCTGAGAAATTTTTCCCAGAATACAAGGGAAGTTTTAAGTTTTGTTTTATTGAAATAAAAAAATAGATAAAAGAATAATTTTTTGGTGTATTGTGGGGGAGGGGGGAGGCCGCAGCCTGGCTGCACACAACCACTCCATGGAGGGGCACTGCTGTGGCAATGCTCCCCACAGTATGTGGGGATGGCGCTGCCATAGGCAGCGCCGACCTCCATAGGGGAGGCTGGGTGCAGCCAGTGGCTGCGTCCATTCTTCTCCATGGGGGCCCATGCCCTTATAAAGTAGTTTGAGTTTTTTTTAATTTTAATTCTAAATTTTATTTTTATTAAATTTATTTTATATTATATATTATATATAATATAGATATATATTATATAAATATAATATATATATATACTATAATTTAAATAAATTTTTTATTATATTTGTAATGCTGGGAATTTAAATTATTATTATTTTTATATATTTTAATATTATTTATATATTTAATATATATATATATATATATGTAATTATATACACATTAAGTATATATAATTATATATGTATGTTTGATATATATTTATATTTAAATATGAATATTAAAAAGTTATTGTATGAGAATAGATGAGAAATTGATTTTTTCAATAAAATGATTTAATAAAAAAAAAATGATTTTGATCAATATGTGCGATTGAAGAAAATGAAATAAAACAATTAGTATAATCGTCTTATTTCGAATAATGTTAATTATTTTAATTGATTACTTGCACTATGTCATTGCTTGGCTTGGATTTAGGAAATCCTAACATTAGATAATCGAATTTCCTGAGATGCTTTCTAAATGATGTTTTCATTCTTTCTCGATGTTGGGCAAATGGGGTTATTTGTCTAGTAAGTCTTCCAGAGGAGTTATTCTAGGTTGGGATGTTTTATGTGGTGGATCGATTTGTGAATTGCCTTGGGAAATGCATATAGTTGTATCCTATTGTTTTACCCAGTTTTCATGAACGGGGATGGTTTGTGCCTCCTTTGGATTAGGAGCGGTTCATGTGGTTTGTGCCTCCTTTGGAAGAGTGGTTTATTTATTTTGTAGCCTCTGGGTGTTTGGAGTGAGTTTCGTTACTTGTTGCCTCCTTGGATTGGAGAGGTTGTCTTCTCTAGTTTACCCATTAAATTGTGGTTTTGTATCGTGGGTGTTGTTGATAGGAGAATGGCTCTTTGTGGGGGTCTGGCACACAAAGGGGTGCCAAGGTAACTCACTCAGGGTTTAAGTAATTGATAACTTAAAAATAATTAATGAAAACCTCTCAGACTAATTAAGATAATAAGTGCCTCACTCATGACTCATTCGCTTTAAAGGTTTGAGGTGAGACGAGAAGGACAGTTTGTATGAGGGTCCGATGGCTGGTAGAGGCAAGCCAGGGTAACCCAAGATGGGGGTCTGATAGCCTAGGAAGGTTGAGCCTGGGTAACTCATAGCAAATGTTATGTGACACTCTCTCTATGTCAACTTGAAGTCGGTTTGTTGTACTGTGTAGATGATCTTTGTTCTCTGGAAGCATTCTAACCATTGTGTTAAGTGTTGTGGTGTTTGTATTTGATTCAGTTCAGTTATGTTTTAGCCTGTGTCTAGAGGTAGATGGTCTTGTATAGGAATTCCTTGTTACTATCTCCTAGCATGGGGGGTGAGCCTTCGGGTATCACATGGTTGGGTGGAACGTGCACCTTTAATCCGTTGGGTCATCCTTTTGTTCGTGTGGACGAGATTTCCAGTTGGAGAGCTTGTGGGATCCAGTTTCATTTCAGTTGGAAACTTGTAATTTATTACCCCTCATTGTTTTTGAGGTGGAAGTTGTTATATGTAACCATGCTTATTTGATTTATCTCATTCAGGGAATCAGTGTTGTAATCATATTGTAAATTATATTATTGTAAACATGTGGTATCTTTTATGCCTTTGATGTAATTTTATCATGTATGGGATGTATATGTATTTAATTTGTTAAGTAATTAAATGTTATGGTTTTAATTCATGTTTCTTGTTTGGGTTTAAGAAAACTCAGTCTCGTAACCTTAGGGGTTGTTGGTAATGGGTAGTGAACTTGCATGTTAATCATACTTAAACAAAAAAAAAAATTGCGTTTGAGTAGTTAATTGAAACTTCCCCTAGGGTTGTGTGGCAGGGCGTTACACATTCCCTAAGATATGCGACGACACACTACATGTAAATCCCATAGATGACAAAAGTAACTAAACATAGCATGTATTTAATTCACATAAACTTAAGAGCATACATTCAATAACAATTAAATTACATCAATGAAGGTATAATGTACAAAATTATTCTTTCTTACATTGCAATTTTAATAGCATTTACAATACTCATTTCCAATGAGGTAGGTCATACAAAAGTTTACAATTACATGTTACAAAATTTCTCCCCGATTACAATTGAGGAGTGATACATGAATAAGGTTTCCACTAATACAAATGAGATAGTACATTTCCACACACGAGCTTTCCAATCAAGAAGTACTCATTGCCACGAACAAGAACTGGGTACCCAACGGTGTAAGGTGCACGTTCCACCCAAACAAGTGGTACCCGTAGGCCCACCCCCCATGCTAGGAGATAGTAAAAAGGTTCCCTAGACATAACCTGCAAACCCTAGACATAGGTGAAACCAAAGACAAAACTATACAAGTACCAAATTAACTTAATGGTTACATTGCTTCCAGAACGAAATGATCAAATACACTAAGTTCAAAAGGATATAGTTATTATAGGTGGAGTGTCATCACAATGTTGCATAGGTTACCTAGGCGAATCTTCCTAGGTTCTGGCCCCCATCTTAGGTTACCCTGGTAACCTCTTACAAAACCCAACCCCACATGCAATCTATTGCGGAATCAATTATCTTTCATAATGACAAGATATCGATCTTGCCATTCCAGGCCTTCTTGACTCAACCCCAAGTTTGAACTAGCCCTTGAGTCCATGAGTGAGGCATAATTATTCTAGTTAAATATTTTAGACTACCTAAGATGTTGATTTAGTTTTCACTGATTAACTAACTCTACATGAGTTACCCTGGCACCACTTTGTGTGCCAACCCTCATAAAGAGCCACTCCCCTAATAACAACATAAGAAAACTAATTCCACTAACTATGGGTAGACAAGGTGCACATATACTAGCATTAAAAACCAACAATATAACAATAGACATCACAACCCATTCATAGAACCAGGTGTCTAAACCGAAAAGAACTATGTGCACTACCCAAACTAACTCAAAGGATTATAATCAAACACATAACAAATCTCTTCTAAAGTAAATGAAGTTGGAAGACTTACAAACCCAATTAACCAATGTTGCCTAAACAATGTGCAAAGGAGAAAATATAACTTAAACACAATTTAGACAAATAAATATTCCCACATTCATATATACTAAATCCAAACAAATCAATTAAAAAATACACAAAAAATTAATCAACTTGTTTAAAATTATGTTCTCAAACAATAAAAACATTGGAACAATTAGTCTAATTCCGATTTTCTCAATTTCATATAATATATATATATCAATTTTCTCTTTTCAATTTTATTGTTTAAAAGTAGTTAATTTTATGCATTTACAAGCATCTATATAAAAAAAATCTTATTTAAATACTTAATCATTTTCCTGAAACCATATATGTATATATACATACATATATATATATTTATATATATATAAATATATACAAATTAATATATATATATTTACATGTATATATATTTACATGTATATATATATTTACATATATATATAGATATTTATATATATATAATGTATTTAAAATTTAAATTTAATATTTCAAAATCTGTATTTAATAAAGGAAATCATATTTAATAAATAACATGGCGAATAAAGATTAGGACAGTCTATGGTTTATACACAGCCGCTGGCTCCTTTCATGGGCGCCGACTTGTGTGGGTGGGGTGGCGTTGGGCTGCTCCCACCGTTGCCTCCCTTAGGGGCGGCGACTGTGGGCTCAACCACAGCCCTTCCCCTCCCCAAAATTTACTAAAACAAAAACTTAATACCCTAAATTTCCTGTGTAAAAATTCTTGCGATTTTTTTTTGAAATTCGCATACGAATTTACAATTTATAGAATATAAAATTCCATAGAACAATTTCACAATAAAAATACATGTGTATATTTGTTAATGTATATGTATATATATTATTTATATACATATATCTATGTAAATATATATACAATTTAATCAATAAATAAAATATTATAATTAGGTAATCATTTTCAAAGGGGGTTTTCTACAGGAAATTGAGAAATCTACCAATTTAACAATTTTATCATAAATTAGTAATTTCTATAAGAGAGGGTTCTATTTTCATTCCAAATCCTCAAAATCTTTTCTACACGAAAATATTTAAAATAAAATTATCACAGACCTGTTTCCGTTTCCTCAAATTAATTAGTGATTTTCATTTACAAATGTACATAAATTTTCTTTTGTTTTCTTCTGAGAAAATTTCTATTGTTGACAATAGCCTTCTGTGATGCTCTCTGATTTTACTATAAAGTTTTGTTTCAAAATTTTACACAGAGAGGTAACAAATTTTCTACAAAAATATTTTCAATAAAATTTTTCTGAGAAGTATAGAAGTTTTCAATCAAATATTTTTCTACAGGCAATCTTTTTATTTTACAAATTTAACAAATCTTCTACAAAATTAAATCTTTATACAGACAATCTTTTCAAATCACAATACAACTAACTAAATAGAAAAGAACCTATTTTTCTGTAGCTTGAAGAATTGAAAGTTGAAGAAAAGCTTTGCCTACTGCGTGCAACTTCCAAAGCCCTTTTCAAATCTCCACTTTCAAAAGGATACAAATTACTGAACCAAAAATATTCCCGAGATCTTCTTCCAGAATTTAAAATCAAAACCCCAAAAATAAACTACAATTTTTTTTTCTAGTAATTCTCTGTTTCTTTTTCTTTCCCGTGAAGTGCTTTCTTGCCTTTCCCCGTTCTGTAAATATTCTCTCCGAGAAAATCCTCAACAAAAATTTGCATTTAATTTTACTAACACAAATGGCAAATAAAAAATATCTTCTAAGAAACTCACGGATATTTTCTTTTAACAATTATAAAGAATTATTCTATTTTATTGAATTTTAAATTTCAAAAACTTATTTCTCTTTCTTTAAACAAATTTAAAATTCCCATTCACACAAAAGAATTTAAACAATATTTAATCTATTCACTCAATAATAGGAAATTTAATCAATTAATTAATTTATTTAATAAAATAACTTTAATCACAATGATTAAATTATCTTACCAAATAAACTAATTTAATTAATTAAATAAAATATGAAGTTTTTATTTACAATATTAAAAATTAATTAAATAAGCACTAAATTATAATGAACATTCATCTAACATTAAATTCAAAAAATAAACCTTGCATAACAAATAACAAGACAAACATAGATGTGACAACCAAACATACCAGACCTAAATTGACGACATACTGTGACTAGGTTTGAGGCTAGACTAGGAAAAACCTCATTACTATCTCCCAATCAACATTACCATTGAGCCTGGACATGCTCAGACCTGTGAAACCAGGTGGAGTTGGTGTCATGTACCTGCAATCCTGCAATCAGACATATAACATACATGTATATAATCCATAATTCAAACACATCGTGAAGAGAAAATCACGGAAATCATAGGGCACTCGCAAGTGAGTGATGCAACTCCGTTCTCCTCACCAATACAATATCACATTGAACTAAAAAAATAATAATCAATTAATCTACCATAAGCATATATAGCAATAACATCTCAAGTAAACATCTATGCTAACATAAAGCATGCCAGAAATAATCACCACCAAACAGTGTATCATCACATCATAAAATAAATCCACCATCACTCTACTGTCAACGATCAAATACATCAAAACAAAGTATTAGGGTCTATCATAGTAAAAACATACTATTGGAAAACATAAGCAAAATGGAGGGGTACTACATTTGTAGTCCCCACAACTTATTTGAGCCATCCTCTGTTCTAGACATTATTGGAGAAAGCTGAGAAAGAGTATGGATTTGATCACCAAATGGGGCTTACCATCCCCTATGAGGAGGTTTCTTTTGAGTATGTAACTACTCGTTTGGAAAGAGTAGATTCAATACTGGACAATTGGGAGATAAACAAGATGATGGGATTCTTCCATAATATAAACCCATGTATGGCAATTGTTTTCTAATTATTTGATCTTCTCTATTTTCAAGAGGAGAATGATCAGACAACTTGTTAACCTATTAAAGATTTACTTCATTAAGAGATTGATGTTTAATTGGGTCATTATTGAAGTATTTTTGCTTGTAATGTTGGGCTATTAGAGATAATGGTATTTTTCATATGAGAAGGAAAACAACGACTAGTGAATTTAAATGGCTTTTTTGTCCTGGCGCATTTACTCACTCGGATTTTTTGAAAATATGATGTCATTGTAGGAGTAAGTTTAGTGTGATCTAAAGTTTTTATCCTGTTTAAAAATGGTTGTTGTATCTTCTATGGGTTTTTTCACAAGAACATACAACCAATCACAACGAACTTTGTCAAACAAGAAATAGGGGGCTGCCTTAAAAGATACACAAAATAAGAAACAAAATGAGGAAAGATGAATAACACTCACTATGCAATGACACAACGAGAGTGAGATTTCTATTTGCAGAAAAGGAGGCTAGGCCACAATACCACCACTGCTGAAGAAGAATGAATGCCACAACAATGCAAATATGAAAAGCTAGAGCATCTCAATACAATCATCGCCACCAGCAAGCAAAAAGATCAAAACTGTTTAATCTGTCAATAAAGTTGCTTGCTTAATGTGTGGGATTAAAATGATTTAATCTAGAAAGATAGTTTGGTAAGGTACGCAGGATTAAAACTATTTAATGCACAAATAAAGTTTAGTTGGATGCATGGGATTTTGAAGCTGGAAACGATTGAATTAATGGCACAAGAATAAAGCCTATCAAAGTTTCCAAATTACAAATCCATAACAGAAATGGTGCAGATAGGAGAAGTTGAGTTAATGATGGACAAAGGGAAGACTGGGGTTAAGGGTGGGCCCGATGACCTAAGTGTCAATGCTTAGAGTGTGCTAGTTAAGCCATCCCCTCTATGGAATGTTGCCTCCCCAAGTAGATTATGAATATAACTACCATGTAATTGCTAGAATGAACTCACTCTCCCAAATAAATCTAGAAAATCACCCAAACAACTTGTTATAATTAAATTAAATAAAATTGATCATCACTTTATGAAATCTCATAACTATGAGTGGAATGATTTTATTTCAATAAATATTTTTCAACATAAAAAAAAATCCAAATTTTGGCATGTATTTCTTCCAAGAAGTTTTTAAAAATCAATTTCTGAGGCAATATCCCCATTATTTATAAGTGTTAATTTCTACTAGTTTCATTCATTATAATTGTTTTTGATAAGGTATGCAAGTATTACATTCATTATAATTGTTATATACTTTACACATAAATTATTATAGCAAATTTGTGAAAGAAAAATACAAATCTACTTTTTATTTTCATGTGTAATAATTTTTTATTGTTTTTTTTAAATTATTTTAAAAAATGATAGTATCATAAAATTTTATTTTCATTATTTAATAACAATAACTTTTGTTTGTTCCATCTAATAAGTCATACAATGTTTATTTATTTATTTTAAGTTTGGTAATCCTAATTTTTTATTTATTTTAAGTTTGCTTAATGCATTCTTGTAGCCAATTAATTTATTGTGCCCTTGAAGCTATGTAAAAGGACTGATATAACTATGTAAAAAACATAATTTTTAATTTGTTCATTGGAATTTTGATTGATTATAGTTCTTAAACTATGTATCTAGTTGTTTCAAGCACTTAGAGTGTGGTCCCATGGAGGGGTCTCAGGATTTGGAGCAAGCGGTCTTATGAAGCAAACAAAATTTATGCTACAAGATTAATTGGAATCTTTTCCTGAAAATTTTAGTAGGTGAAATTGAGGTGGGGCTAGATATTGCCCCTATAGTTTATGAATTTTTTCTGCCCCCTGTCCATCACTTTAAATTTTAAATTCTTAAAATAAAATAAAAATGAGAGAGTTATTTATTTATTTATTAATTTTTATCAAAGTACTTCAATTCATTCCTTAAATTTTGTAGCTCAAAAGCTGAATTGCAAAATTAAATTCATGGACCATCAACATTAAAATATTCCTAAAAAATCTCAACAACCATTGAAATTTTTTAGGAAGCCCCCCTCCACGGGACCTTACCATTAATATTCAATAATTATAGTAGACATGTTTTATGAGGGAACACTATTTAATTGCATTCAGAAAAAACTGACATTTTAAAGGAGGCAACATTTTTACAAACCTATCTTCATTGGAAGTGAAGAATGGGTTTAAGTCTTATATTTTACACATTTAAGAAAAATAATTTCAAGATATTAATAAAATAAAATAAAAAACTTTAAAAAACACAACAAATATAGAATGGTTGATTTTTAACTTAAAAATAAATGATTCTCTTAAAAATTATATTTTAACTATTTATAATATTTAAATTAATTGTATTATTATTATTTGAAATATTCTCTCAAAATTAATATTTTTTAATATTTAAAATATTTACTTTTTATAATTGTATTATTATTTGTATAAATAAAATATTTGAAAGGACATTAATCTTTTTAAATAATGAAAAAAATAGGACAAATGAAACTTAACTAAATAACAAAGAACAAGAAACACAAGGAGCTGAGTGTAACAAACCCAAAGCATACAACCCAGGTACAATAAAAGACCAACCTTACCAAAATGATTCAACCCAGGGACAATAAAAAATCAACCTTATCAAAATGGTTAGAAGGAACATTGAACAACCCAAAATTCCTTCTTGGCTTATCTCCCTATTTTTATAGGGACTGTTGAATTGGAACAAAGCCAAAAACAAGGTCTCTTCTCCATTATAATTTTCCCTTTTTTCTTTATTGTAGAGGACAAGGTATTTTCTCCATTTTCATTTCCCTTTTCCTTTGCTTGTCTTGTATGACCCCAAGTGACTTTAAGGGGCTGGAGGCTTCTTAAATTCCTTCAATCCTCCTTTGGCATCTCTTCTGCAAGGGACCTTCCAACCTCATTAACACCCATCTAAGAGGAGCTACACATCTCACCACAACCCAAACCAAGAGATAAGAAGGTTCTAGATGTTCTTTTTTCCTCCAAACAATTTGTGATTTCCTTTTGTTCAAGCACTTTTTTGCTATATGACTAGCTTAAAGGAAACTGGATGATAAATCAGTCAATGCAATTAGATTTCTACAATTCATAGCTAAATTAATTTAGCTACTTTTGGATTTGATTGTGTGCTTGTTGCATCAAATCACTCAATGACACATTTTTTCTTAGGAACAAAGTTTAGAGCCCATCTTTTATGGTATAAACTAACCTTTTTGAAAAACCATGGACCATATGGAGGATTCGTATACAATCTTCATGGTTCAGAAAGATATAAAAAATAATCCCTTCATCATGACTAAAATCTCCAAATGACCCAAGGATTCCATTTCTGCTAAGCCCACCTTCTAAATCAATATTTGGCCTATCTCACAGAAATTTACCAACAAGCGAATGTTTAAGCTTGGAAGCAACCTTGTTAACAATAAAGTCAAGAATATGGAGTAGAGAACCTTTACAACCCTAAGTGGGAGTGAAAGACAATGAAAGAGGGGAGACATTCGAGCTTTTGACATCTTCCACCCAAAAATTTCTACCCCAAACATCATACCCTTGAGTATTGGAATGAAAAAGGGCCAAAGAGACATGAACAAAAAACAGTCTTCAATTCACTCTTTTAAAAAACTATTACATAGACAAATTAAATAGACATTTCTGAGCTACTGCTCACTAAACCATAATGCCATTTCATTCATTCACATTACAACTATTGAATCCTTACACATACTTCTTATGTTAGAGAGCTTCGACTCTTCCATAAATTGACAATCATTCTTTTATAGCTCTGTGGAGCTGGACTCCATTTGTGGGAGTACATACTAAATAGACATCATAAAATATATAGAAAACATTACGGAGAAAGCTTGACCCACAAGAAAAGTAATTAGAATATATTTTAGTAACTTGACATACACGTCAACCAAAAATCCATTCGAATCCTTATCAAGATTTGTTTTAAAGTTAGTCTTTAATGCTGAGAGGTAGATTGCAGATTTGAGGATACAAAGATGTCAGGTATAGCTGGAAAACTAGATAAGTAGTTGGGATTACAATCTCCAACACTCCCCTTAATCACAACTACAAATTCTGATTTCTTTCTTGATCTCTTTTATTGATGCTTCGACATCTACAATCTTCAACTTCTAGGAATCAAACCTAGGAAATTCCATTTTGTTGTTGGGATGCACTATCCATGAGCTTTGGCCCTTTTCTGGTAACTAGTCCATCGTTGGTTCATGTGTGATGTGCTTGTTTTATCTACACCTACCATAGAGTCACACTGCTGGTGCTCGAGGATCCTAGGTTTAATTGGCTCTATTGGTCTTATTCTCAAACCTTGCATACAAGTAGTTTCAGATGACCACAAGCTCACATACAAGAGGTTTCAGATTACCACAAACTAGCATTCAACTGGTTTCAGATGACCACAAACTAGCATATATAGGTGGTTTCAGATTACCACAAACTAGCATGATGGGGGAACTAATGTAGACTTGAAACTTAGACAATTGGTATCCTCCTCTATTTTTTGGTCTCCTTTATCAACAACTCTCCTTACTTTGTTCTACAGACTTTAAATACGCTCTCAATATGACTCTCCCTCAACTTAGACACTTATACTACTCCGACAACAAGATAGAAACAA
>VDFB02079380.1:0-18420 GCA_007258455.2 Sequoia sempervirens | reverse complement strand
TTTTCCATCAACACATCATGATGGAAGAAGTTTATACACATGGAATTAAAGGTGAACACATGTGTTTTTGGGTCACCTTTGCCACCATATTTATCAAATTTGGGAATTTCCATTCCTTGTGGGAAGGGAATACTTAGGATTGTTACTGACAGTGGGCTATGTCGGAAGAAGGGCTAAAAGATAAGCTAGGTTGAGGCATAGGAAAGACTTGCCATTTTTTTTTGGATATGACCCATATTTTGAATTAGGGCATTCAAAACAAGTTTAGTAGATGACAAAGGACCAGTAGAGCCTCTAGAACCACTACCACTAGCACCACCTCTAAAACCACCTCTAGAGCCACCGTTGTGTCCGCCACTGGAGCCACCACCATGAGTAAGGCCCCCATCAGAGCTGCCTACACTACTGAAGCCACCTCCATGACCTCCTCTAGAGCCACCTCTGCCAGCACCACCTTTGCTACCAAATCCACTACCACTCATTCCACCAAAGCCTCCACCACCAGGGGTAGTAGGAGGGGTTAAATTGAATCCAGGGGGTGTTTTACTCGCTTTGATAGTGGGGGGCTTATGATAAGTAGAAGAGACACTAATCGAGGGCCCTGATTTGGCCATGTAGATAGACGTAGTGGGAATTGATACACCTATTTGTATTTCATAGGCATTGAGCACTTCTCCTTGGGTGGTACCCGATCTAGGCCTATATGAAGGGACATAAAATTCAGTCAGATCCATGAGGCAGTGTAGAAATTCTATGCCTATTTGATCTTTCCCTAACAACTATCATACCTTGCTTGCAAGCCTAACAACTCTCGCCATGTTTGATGCCTTCTCTAGATTGTTTACAAGGTCTAGTAATCTATTATCTAATGCCATAATATTTTTCATAGGAACATGCATATCATCATCCTCATCTATAGAAAAAGGCATAGGGGATGTTGGAGGAGTAGGCAAACGAGTGGTCTCTTCCATGAAACCCACCTTGTCAGCATAATTTGTGGGGAAAACAGTGGTAAATTCATTAGTTAAACCAATGGGAAAACTGGAGGTGACCTTCGTCTTCTCCATCGATAGGTGTTTCATACTTCTCCTGACAATGTACTCAAAAGTCATGGACTGGGTTGTGATGCTCATAAACCTTCACAACACTCAAGGTTAAGACAATCACAAGGTGCATGAAAAAATTCTCAACATAGACAAATCAACAGATGCTCTTCACGTCAGGTTCACCAAAAATGTAAGAGAGGGGGGACCAACCATGTCAAGGCTCCAGGTCATGGAGATCCGAGAGCGGAAGGTTTCCCTAACTTACCTTAGCACTCTAATGGAAGTCTTGGGGTGAGGATCAAGAATGAAAAGCACTATACAACACTTATATCACTCTACAAACCTAAATCTTAGGTTTAGGCTAGTGAGTTGGTTTTTGGAGTCAATATTGCATCTCAAAAATCTCTCTATCTGAGGATGACAATACAGTTATGGGATGATAGCGCAATGTGTTGGTGTCTCTCAGGTGTGTTGGTGTCTGTATGGAAAGAAAACACTATGTACAACAAAAATTTCCAAAAGACCTAATGACAGCCTAGCTAGTGGATTGAGACAAAAAAAATAGTATAAGAAATTACATAAAGTATATATGAAGATGATAAAACAAATAAATAAGAGCTAGGGTAACAAAAATAATCTCACAGAAGTGTTAGTTTGCTATCTAACTCCACGCGTACATTCACCTACACATAAGAAAGAGGGAAAATTTTTGGGGATGTATAGGGGCCTACCTCAATCTGACCCTCGCTTTGGTGTTTCCACCTTCATGGACAACCAAAAAGAAACATAGTAGAATATGTGATAAAGGAAAGAAAAGAAAGTATTAAACACTACAAAACAATACAATGCTACTCTATCAAATCACATAGGAGAGGAGTGAAACGTTACCACCTCCACCCAAAAGCTCACTAGCCAATGGAGGAGAATGCAAGGTATCAACTTAGCAAAGTCACCACAACCACAACGATGATGAATGGAGGTCTCACAAAACTCCAAGCCCACACTTCTATGGCTTTCCTCACACTTGCAATGTGGAGTTGATGGAGCTTCAAAGCTATTGCAATGCTCACAATTGGAGTGCTAGAATGTTACTTGAGAGTGGAAGAGTGAAGTGAATGAGTTAAGAAATTGCTTAGAGAGTTCAAGAGAGTGTGTAGAAGATGAAATGAATGGATGAAGAATGTTTTTGAAGGTGGTATGGGAAGAATTTTCTATTTTCAGGGTCAATTGGTCGAAGAGGGACGTTACAATTCAACCCCAATCAGGTGTGTAATGCCTCTACCAGCTTTAGACACGAGAATTTTTTAGGGATGACAGTGCATCGTGCTTATGTCTTTGACAAATATTCTCTCACCAACACACAGGATAGATGCCAAGTGGATGGAAGGCAGGTGGGTGATGTGGAATTCCGCCTTCAGATAAATGATTTTCTAAGGCGAGGATATGTGAAAGGGGAATTTTCCCAAGGGTGCAAATTCATGCCTATATAGGAAAATATCTAGCACTAGACAAGGAAGGTATAACCATTACATCAAGCTTTTACATGCACTAAATTAATTGAACAAGCACATTGTTCCTTCCTCTATTTTATGCAAGGGAGCATAGGTTTGACCAAGTGAATAATTCCCATAAAATTGATATCCATCATAGTCCACATGATAACTAGGGGTCGATAATTCAACTCCCATAGCGTATAAATATTGTGATTATAAATCAATAAGTCAATGAGCTAGGCCTTTCCTTGGATAATTCCTCCTTGTAGTTCAAAATATATCACATCCACTTTGGAAAATCTTATTTGTTGTTTTGTGCAATCCAATACATCTACTATATCTTTCTCCAACTTTTCCTCATTATGTTTGAGGACTGAAGACTATGTACCCTCTTTTGCAATGGCTTGGGTTGGAGCCAACATGGTTCCACTTGACCCTCCAATTATGAACATGTGGGGACCATTGATTAGGCCCCTTACTAGTTGAGTTTGAACATTGGTTCATAGAATAATGAGAAGGATAACAAATGTGCCTAATATTAGTAGCACTAGGAGACTCAAGGTCGTCGTTGATAACATGAAAGAAAAAAATAGATAATATTCTATTTAGATTTTGTATTGTAGGATATTTTCATATTTATTTTGCAAGATAATATAAAATGATTTATAATGATAGTAGGCTAATTTTTATTCAAGTGTAGGTGGGTTTGATTACACACTTCTAAAAAAATATAAAATTTTGTAATTAATCTACATTTTATACATTTATTAAATACCCCCACCTCATCAAAATAAGGCCATTTCAATGACATCTAAATTATTAAAATAGTTGATATTTGAAGATATACTATTTATTATACAAATTTAAATTTTAGTGAAACATAAACAATGAAAAATCCTTACATTTTTTATTTAGAATTAAAAAATAAAAATATGTAAGAGGATAAAAATTGTCACTTCATTCAACTTAGGTCAACAAGAGACACATTATGTCTGATTCTTGTTGTTAAAACATGTAGCATGTTTCTTAATGATATTTACATATAATTTAATTATTACATGAGTATAAATGCATTTAATTGAAAATAATATACACAATGCCTATTTGTAGACCACTTTGATCAATACATTACAAGTTCTAATAAATAATTATATAATTGAAGTTTATAGTCAATATGTTGAAATGAGAAGCCTATACCATTTACAAATATTCATTGTGCTTGTTGAAGATGTTGCATTGATTCTACTTGTTGAAGATTAGAAACCAAGCACTTTTGAAGGGAGCAAAAGATCATTTCAGCTACGACTTTATTTTGTATTGAATATATGCAACTCATTGCTTCATGCAAAAAATATATGAAGGTGGATATGAAGATATTGTTTTGTGTTTTATGTAACTAGCTTTAAGTAGTAGTAATACATTTTTTAAATGTGTAGTAGGAACAAATATTTGAAAAAATATTCTATTGTATTTTAAATAATAATTATATTTTTTAATAGCTAATATATGATTATATGCATCATAAATATATAATAATAATCACATTAGTAGTAATTATATATAGTATATCAAGAATTATATATATTTTTATAATTTTGATTATATATATTATCTATATAATGAATTTAATATATATTTTATAAATATACAATATTAATATTAATATATTCTATAATACGATTATTATATTATATAATATTAATTAATTTATATATAATGTAGATATATAACATATAGTAACAATAATATACTAATTATATATTATATTATTATTACAGTAACATTTTATAGTATATAAAATATTAATACATTAAACAACAACAAAAAAAACAATTCTATGATTCTATCAATCAAATCAAATAGTTCCACTTTTTACTAGTGCATAATTGACTAGACATATTATAGACATTTTATACTATTTAGAAATAGTATTTTTAAATGTACATATTATGATCCAATAGAATTAAAGAAAAATCGTTTTCATATATTGAAATAAATTTTAGAAAATTATATACATTACAAAAAATAGTCAATTGATTTTAATTCTTTGCTTCTATTGGTTTATTTGAGCAAATTAATAAAACTAGATGAATATTGTGCTTGCTTGTTTTAAAATTTTAGTTAATAGAAGTATATAGGGGTCTAATGTGATTGTTTGTTGTTGTATAATGCTATTATTATAGTTGATTAATGTTGCAAAAATAAATAAAAATATTCATGTGGGGTGTGCTTGCTCTTTTAAACATTTAGCTAATAGAAGTAGTTAGGGGTGTAATGTGATTGTTTATTGTTGTATAATGTTATTATTATAGTTGATTAATGTTGCAAAAAAAAAAAAAAACACAGGTGGGATGTGCTTGTTGTTTTAAACATTTAGTTAATAGAAATAGTTAGAGGTGTAATGTGATTGTTTTTGTATAATAATATTATTATAGTTGGTTAATAGTGCAAAAATAAAAAATAAAAAATCATATGGGTGTGCTTTGTTGTTTTAAACATTTAGTTAATAGAAGTAGGTAGTAGTGTAATATGATTGTTTTTTGTTGCATAATGTTATTATTATAGTTAATTAATATTGCAAAAATAAATAAAAAATCAATTATACAAATATATATTATTATAATAACTACACACATATATATTCTTATCCTTTTGACACTGTGATATTTATGTAATTTTTTCCTTACTAAATTATATTATTACATGCATATTTTTTTGAAATATTAATTGTAGATAGATAAATTTTACTTTGATATTTATTATAGATAGATAAATTTTATTGTGATATTTAATACACACTTGGTATAAAATATAAAATATGCATTGAGTGTACTCACATTTATTTAATAAGCTTTGAAAATCTTACCAATTATTAAATAAAATATGTAAAATACTACCTATAAGTCAACAATGCAATTATATGATGATTTATGTAATAGTGCTCATGTCATTCAAGTGATTAATAGGTTTGAAATTTGATTCAATGAATTAAATGCATTGCATTGCACATAATTTAGAAAAAAAAAAATCCAAATTTTTGCATTGACTGTTGACAACATGAACCAATAGAAAGAAAGATTTAAAGAATATTTTAACAATTTTAGAAATAAACAATTAAAAATAGACTATATAAAATTTTTAGTCAAGTTTTTAATTCTAGATGTTCATTGGTTGGACTGTCACTATAGTTAAATAAATTGCATACAATGAATGCATTAGTATTCTACCTTGGGCAGAACTAATAAGACATGAGAAAATCACAAATATTCCTATTTTTTAAATTATTAATAATAGAATATTTTGTCCAAATTTTAGACAAAGAATAATACATTCAATTGATTGGTTGGTTGACTTAATTTCAAATTTATATTGATTGTTATAGTATTCAAGTCTTAAAAAGGAATAAGGGAAAAATCCCATGGTTGATCATGTTCTAATAGTTATGATAATGGTCATAATTTAATGTCCAATATTTATAATAATATAACACTAGGAGTTATGAATTCTGAATTGTTATTATTAATCATGAATATTTATAATTAAATGAAATATATTCTTCAAATTATTTTCCTAGAACAATGTATCCAATAACAAATTAAAGATCAAAATTGAGAAGGAAAAAATATATTTGACATTTTAAATAAGATTATTAAATAATAAATAACTAAATATTCTAACGGCAAGAATATTAAAAATAAGAATTAAATAACATGTTTGATGAATAATCTAAAAATAAATAAAATAATAAAAACAAAATAATCTACAAGACAAAACATTCTCCAAAAACTCAAAAGAAATTTAAAACCAAATCTAAAACCTACCATTCAATATGACCTTCAAGCCTACCAAACAACAATAATATTATTTTTTTAAATGTAAGTTCAAAACCGACCAGTCAATATGATCTTAAAGTCTACCAAACAACAATAATATTATTTTCAAAAATAAAGGTACAAAACCAACCAATCAATATGGTTGTAAAGCCTACTAAACATTAATAATATTATTTTAAAAAAATAAGTACACGATATACTAAGAGAACACCTATTGACGTAATTAAACCAATTATGTGCATCATGATTCAGTCAAGTACTGGTTCCCTCTCTTCACGATGTTCCAAAAAAATTCTAGATATCCTTTGTCTCCTGAATTCTTGATTGGTATATTACTTTTTGTTTGGAGGATTCAGCAGGGTACGAGAAAATGGAAGAAGAGCGAGAAGGATCCCCTTCTTTCCCGGCATCTAACTTCAAACCAGTATGTGTGTTCGACGACCGAATAGACGGGATTCCAGATCTTGGATCGGTTTTGGATGTGTCTTCGCCACACTTTGTGAAACCCGAATCTCCTATTGCACTTCGACGGAGAACCCGTTCTTCAAAGGCTTCGCTGCTCGAATCGGACAAATCTAGTGTAACCACGTCTCAGCTCTTGCAAACAATCCCGTAAGCGATGACCCCATCCTATATTACCTCCTTACTTCACAACCTATCAGATAGAATTTTCACTTTTCGGCTTTTACTTGTCGTTCATACTTGTGAAACTATATCTATGAAACAGAAGCTTTCCCACGAGGAAGAGGAAGTCAGAACAATCTACAAGGTATACTGTTAAAACCAGATCCGAATCAGACAATTTGGAGGACGGTTACACATGGCGAAAGTATGGACAGAAATCGATAGTGGACAACCCCAATCCCAGGTGCTTTGCACACTCTCCAATTGTCATGTTAAGGTTGTATTTTTTTCGAACGGCTGCCATTTTCTGATTGTATCCATTGGCTGTGTGCAGATATTATTACATATGCACTCAGAGCAATTGCGGTTTTAACAAAATAGTGGAACGGGACGCACAGGATAGAGAAATAGTGATCACTACATACGTTGGAGAACACAATCATCATGAGCACTCTGCCGGGCCTTATATTGGAGATCATCCAAATTTTAAAGTACAGCAGGCTGATTTGGAGGACAAGACCCTCAAGGACGAAGCCCTCAAGGACAAGGCCCTCAACTGCGCCGATCATCACCTCAAGCAGTTGCCCATGGCTCCAGAAGATAGCGACTTAGTCTACGAGAGCGACTCGGTTTCCGAGTTGTCCACCTTGTCTTCGTTGTCAGATAGATCTGTGCAGAACAGGGTCGACCAGTTCGGTAAAGGGGTAGGACCCAGCTTCAACGATGTTTTACGCGGATCGGAATTTCCCCAGGATTACATGGACCAGATGAGCGGCCCGTCCGAGAAATCCGATGCCTGGCGCCCGCACTATCCCACGGCTGCGAGAGAACTGCAGACCGGCAGGCAGGTGGCCCTACAGGTGCATTACAGAGGGGTTCGAAAAACGCTGTGGGGTCGATTCGAGGCGGAGATCCGTGAACCGCAGAAAAATCGCCTCGTGTGGCTGGGCACTTTCAGTACGGCTGAGGAGGCGGCGAGGGCCTATGACGCTGCGGCCATTTTTTTTCGTGGTCCCAATGCCAAGACTAATTTCGCCTACCCCGCAAGAGACAGTGGCAGTAATATTAAACAGAGCAAGACCAGCCCTAGTAGCACCATTGATTCCTGCTGGAATCCTCGGAGCGTCGCTGTCTCACGAACCAATGGGCCTTCGGACTGTTCTTCCCAACTCATTGATCAAATTTTAAACACAAAAGCAGACAAGACAGACTTCGATCTTGGCCAATTAGTTGCCCAAATTGACGCTCTTCTTGTTAATTACGACACTCGGCTGGTACAAACTATTCCTTTTTCCATTTCATCTGAATTTTCCATATTTTGCAACTTAACAATTCCATTCCTATATTTGTTTGCAGCGAACAGAAAATACCATCCATCAGAAGTTGCCGGACCTCCCCTCTGAATCAGAGGCTTCCAATTTCGCAGATCAGGTGTCCAAACATGTGAAACTAATTGCCAACCAGGTACACAAGTTGTCTTATAAATATTTCCATACTTTTTTCAAAATTGTTAGTTGTTGTCAATAGTTTGGACTGAAATTTGTAAAAATATGGTAAAAGTCGAAATATTCACATTTTTAACCATATTAAAGCACGTTTTAATAGTAAAAGATTATTAAACGGTAATATATTTTTGACCATCATCAGGATCCGTACTATGCGTTGTGATCCCAAATGCTAATGCAAAATAAACTTGCAGAGTACTTTAAAAATACATAAGAGTTCAATATATTTCTTAGTTTTTAGAAACTTAAAAATGAATTTATAGTATCTATAATACAAATAATTTTGATTTCATTTTAAAATCATTTATATACTAATATTTTAAATAATGAATTATTGTTTTTATTTTTAATATATAGTCTATTTTTGTTGGATAGCCATTCCATATTTCAATAGACATTTTTTATTTGAGATCCATTCTGTAAAAGACTTTGTATGAGAGTTGCTACATCGAAGGGGAAACGTTTATTCTTTATTCTTTATTTTTTAAATTGTTATTTATTCTGCAGATAAGATTATATTCTGGAGACAAAAATCGCACAAGTATAGAAGTGTTGAATGCTATTGGAAACATTCATTGGACTGCGGTGGGCTTTTTATTGTTGGGTGCAGCTTTAGAAGATGTTCACACCATTAACAAGAACAAGGAGGAGTGTTTAAAGCTTTTTATGTCTATGACTGATTTGTCCAAAGTAATCCTTCAACTTCAGGACCATCCGGGTTTAAAGATGGAGTTGCATACTAAATTGAACGAGTCTATACATTTAATAGTGAATGGAGCCATCTTATCTGGTTCGCAAAAACAAAATAAAGATTTTGGAAGGTGCTAAACAGTTTTAGCTTTGAACAGTTGATTTTTTAAATTTTAGGTGTCAATATTTATTTACAATTGTCTTCTTGCTTCTCTGCTACGAGGATTAGCTCTTAAAGCAACCACTGTTTTAATGATCAATTCTTAAGTCAAAGACATTCTGATTGTCTATATTAACTCAACATTATTTCTTTCACAAGATCATAATTTCTTCCCATTTTGACTGGCTCATGTAAAGGATGTTCGAAGCTTCAATGGATGGACAAGAGCTTCAACAACTTAGCAGGGATATGGATGCTATGTGCAAATCGCTTACTTTACATATAAGTTCTCCTATTTTGGAAGACTTGCTAAGCAAAGCCTATCAGAATATCAAGCCGACCACTGCTCATCCAGCCATGGATGCTCTGGCAGAACCGCCCAAGATGTCTGCCCTGCACAAACATTCCCTGAGCTTTCCTGAAACAACTTTCCCCAGAAAAAATCTGAAACGTTCACCATCCGATATTCAGATGCATCCCCTTTTGTCACATCATACAATGGCTGAGCTTCAAAGAATGGATGATGTTCAGAGAAATTTTCAGTTGCGACTTGAACTGTTTCGTTTTTCACCTTTTAATTTCGCCAATGTCAATTTGAATCGTGTACAGTTGGAACGTAGTAGACTTCAATGGCTGGTGCGACTGGATTTTAGTGGCTCAAGCCTACTAGAAAATCATCTTTCTGGATCTGAGCTGCGCTTTGAAGCCAGTCATTCGACTCATCATCCACTAAATGCTCTCCCTCAACACCTAAAAAATTTGCTCTCATTGCAGTACCTCGGTCTGGAAAGTACTTTCAGGCTTAGTAGCTCAGTGATAAATCAGATCTCAAATGCAAAGGGAGCTGATAACTCAGTGGCAAATCAGAGGGCCAGTGGCTCAGTGATCGATCAGATCCCAAACTCAAAGAGCACCAGTAACTCAGTGAGAGATCAGATCATAGATCTAATTGGGATCACTATTTCAGATGTAGAACAGAATTTAGATGAGAAAAGGTACAGTAGCACAGTGGTAGAGCAGATTTCAAATGAGAAAAAGGCCAGTTGTTTAGTGGTAGAACAGATTTCAAGCAAAAACAATGCTAGTAGCTCAGAGGTCAATTCAGTAACAAACATAGTGAGGACTGGTAGCTCAGTGATGGAATTGCTAGAGATGATAGGTTCTAACTTTAGCTGGTCCATGGATTCTTCACAAGAGGTTCTCAATCTTAAAAACGTTTTGTTTCTTCCACAACAGATTGGAGATTTGTTGAGGGTGTCCGATCAAAACCTGCAAAGCACTTTCCACCTTCCTCAGATCAGAGATTTGTCCAAGTTGAAGGTTATCAATCTGCAAAATTTTATCTGTATTCGTCAACAGGTCAAGGATTTCTTGCCATTGAAGGTTCTCAAGCTGCAAATTAGTTTTTATTTGCCTCAGCAAATCAGAGATTTATTGACTTTGAAGGTCCTCAATCTGCAAAAGACTTTGCTTGACATATCACCTTCAAGCCTTGGCAATTTTGAAAATCTAAACCCTATTGTTTGCAATGAATGTGACAAGTTGGTGGAATTACCAGAAGGTCGAACATTTGTGGAATATAAACCTCAGTCAAAGAAAGTATCTGTGAAGAGGAAGAAGTACCGCATTTTTCTAATCTGTTATGACTGGGATTCGATAAAAACATTGGTTAACAAATTGGTCAAGTCTCTTAATTCAGGAGGGCTTAAAGTCATTGTCACTGAGTTGTTCCACTGGGAAATGACTGATAAAAAATATTTTAGCTCAAAGCAGGTTTCAGAGGGGACAAATATTCACATTCCCATATTCTCCAAAAAGAACTATATGTGGCATCTGGAACAAATGCTGTGCATTTGCAGACCAAATAGTATAATCAGGCCTTTGTTTTATGATTCAAATACGCAGGATTCTACTGTTGGAATTTTCTCCTCTTTAAATGCTCCACCACACGCATCTTTTCTCTCTGGATGGTCATCGTTGGATTACATGTGAGTAAAACAACCCGTAGGCTTTATGCAATCATCCTTTTCTTTTTCTCAAGATTTTCATTATTAATAGATCAATACTGTACTTGTTTAGGACCGAATGGAGGCTCGTGAAGCGTGTCGTATTTGATATACTTGAAATGTTGAATAATCTGCCATTGCATCTGCCATTACATGCTGTTGGGCTGGAGGAACGTATAGAGGATCTGACTGGCAAACTTGAGATGGAATCGGACAGACTAAAAATGGTAGTAGCTATCTGTGGTGTGGGTGGAATTGGGAAGACCACCCTTGCCAAAGCTATTTTCAATAGCATTGGCCCTAGGTTTCAGGCTCGTAGCCTTGTTGCTTCTGTTAAGGCAAAGGAGTTATGCGAATTGCAGGAACAAATATTGAAAGATCTTTCAAGAAAAGACATTCTTGTGAAAAGCATTGAGCATGGCAAGGCACTGATGAAAGCTCATCTGGGATCCATTAGGGCACTTGTTATCTTAGATGGCATTGATCACTCCATGCAATTAGAAGCCTTTAGGGTGGATTGGCTTGCGCCTGGGAGTAGACTCATCCTAATATTCCGAGACACTGAGTTACTTTCTTTTGCACATGCAGACAAGATTTATGCAATGGACATACTAGAATCTGAGCAAAGTGTTGAATTATTTAGCTGGCATGCATTTCTCAGAACATATCCTGAAGATGGCTATGAGGAGAGTTCTCGAAAGATTGTAGAAGCTTGCCAGGGGATTCCTTTTTTGTTTGAAGTAGCTGGGGCATCCTTATATGGTATGACAGAAACCAGATATTGGTATGAGACTATCAGGCATTTAGAAAACACTATTGACCAGGACATCCACAGGCGCCTCTGTGTAAGTACACAAGTTCTTACCTATCATGAAATTGAAATATTTCTAGACATTGCCTGTTTTTTTGCTGGAAAAGAGAACCTGGAAACAGCATTGAGGTTCTGGGAAGCTATTGGCCTTAATCCAAACAGAGCTTTAGAAAAGCTAATTCAGAATTCACTTGTCGTGATAAATGACAAAAATCAGTTTATAATGCATGATCTTCTACAAGACATGGGAAGGGCAATGATTGCAGATAAGTCTCCAGACCTTGGAGAACGTAGTAGATTATGGAGAACGGAGGATGCACGACAAGTAATAACTAAAGGCCTGGTAAGAATCCATCTACCTTTGAGCACTGCAAGCTTTTTACTGGAAATTTAGTGTTTAGGAAGATGGACGTGTAAAACAGTTGAACTTTTAAAGCATTTAGAATCAGTACTCTTAGTAACGACAATGGATATTTGATCTAAACAGGGAACTATGAGCGTTCAAGGTATCTCTATATCCAGAGCAGAGAGGAGCAATATAGCATTCAAAGCAGAATCCTTTGCACCCATGACAAATCTGCAATTGCTTTGGATTGATGGAGAACACGTTGATGGGGACTTCCTAAATTTATGTCCTGGTTTGAGATGGCTGCGTTGGAATTCATGTCCGTTGAGATCTTTGCCATCTGAATGGTCTTTGAAACCTCTAACTGTACTGGATTTGAGTTCTGAGATAAGGGGTTCTCCTACTGAGTTACGGGAATTTTGGAGTGAGAGATCTCTTTACAAGGTAGATTTTCTCTTTAATGATAATAATTAGACCCCATTATTGGTAGGGATAGATGATGTTATTTTAACATTTCATAATATTCTGATCTGGTATACTTTTGACAGGAATTCAAATATCTCAATGTGCTCCGGCTGAGGTCTGCTCAATATTTACAGATGCTTCCAGATTTCTCAATCTTCCCAGCACTTACGGTGCTGGATCTGGAACACTGTCCTAACTTGAGGAGTATACCAGATTCTATTGGTATCCTAGAAGGACTCAAGTGCTTAAATCTTTCCCGGTGCAGAAATTTAGTTGAGGTTCCATGCAGTATCTCTAAACTCTTATCACTAGAAAAACTTTCACTAAGCCATTGCTTTTCACTTAAGAAGTTGCCATGGGCCATGGAAGAATTAATGGCTCTAAAAGAACTAGATATAGGATTTTCAAGAAATATTGAGAACCTGCCTAATTTTGGCAAGCTCGTTAATTTGGAAAAGCTGATTTTAGCTGGCTGCTTGTCCATTAGATTTCTACCAAATTCAATTGGAGAGCTCAATAACCTAAAAGAACTTGATATACAGCTTTTAGGGCTTATTCTGGAGCTACCTTCATTGGGAAAACTTTCGTGCTTGAAAAAGTTGATTTTAAGTGGCTGTGAAAGTTTAAGAAATATACCTACATCAATTGGAGAACTCAGGTGTTTACAGTATCTTGAAATGAACAAATGTAGTAGCATAGATTGTTTACCAGAGGAATTTGGAGATCTTGTTCATCTAGAGGAACTGTACATGAATGACTGCCCCAGATTACTCAAGCTTCCCAG
This sequence comes from Sequoia sempervirens, assembly GCA_007258455.2. Taxonomy (NCBI): domain Eukaryota; kingdom Viridiplantae; phylum Streptophyta; class Pinopsida; order Cupressales; family Cupressaceae; genus Sequoia; species Sequoia sempervirens. The sequence goes on along the minus strand of VDFB02079380.1, from coordinate 4,657 downwards.
TTGTTTTGGAAATCTTGTAAACCTCAGAATTTTGGAAATGAGGCATAATCCTAATTTAATGCAACTTCCTTCAAGCTTTTCCAAACTTTCATCACTGGTGTGGCTTGATGCAAGTGGCTGCAATCTTTTAGATGGTCTTCATGAAGGGTTTGGAGATCTATTGCCATTGGGAATCCTCAACCTAGAAGATAATTTTTTCTGCCAATTGCCGCCAAGCATTTGTGGACTTACTAATTTAACCAAGCTGAACTTGAATAACTGCCAATCTCTTGAAGAACTTCCTATTCTTCCCCAAGGAATTGTAGAGTTGGATGTTGGCAATTGTACACAATTGATGAGATTACCCAGTATGTCATATTTGAAAAGGTTGACAGGTTTGATTCTATGCAACTGTGAAAACTTAATAGAATTGCCAAAGCTTAGCTCATGTCAGTGCCTGGTAATGCTTAACATATCAAGATGTGTAAATATTAAAAGCCTGTCTGGAGTTGAAGGGTTGAAATCATTACAAACGTTATACTTTGGGGGATCTGGTGTCTCTGTATCAGAACTTAACCAGCATATCAAGGTATGTGGAATTCTGTACTTTCTGTTTAAATTTCTTAATCTCTTGAGCACCCTCAAAAGTGATTTTGGCATTGATGTTTGGTTGGCAGGATATGCCCCAGCTAGAAGAAGTCTGCATTCATGCAAATGGAGTTCCATGGTGTTTAGAACTCAAAACAGGGGATCATTGTCTCAATGATGACAACTTCATAGATATTATAAATTACTCTGTAGAGAATAACACCAAATGTGGAGGTATTTTCCTTTTTTTAGTTGTAAATTTTATGCATGAGTACAACTCCTTCGGACCCCCTTCTCAAAATTCCATGGAGCTGGACATCATAGCAGATGATCAAGCTATCTGGGTTACAATTCTCAGCAACAGGCAGAATGTTGACGGAGATCAGTTATACTTTTGTATGTATGGAGAGACACATTTGCTTGTTAGAAGGATGCAGGCTGCTCATAGTATTAGTGTGAGGGCAAAAGGGAGGAAAATTCAAGTTAAAGAATGTGGAATGCAGCTGTTTTATAATGGAATTGGGGATGCAAATTTTGAGATATTCCTTAAAGACTTGAGTTTATTGGAGGAGAGTTACACCTCAAAAACATCCAAAGAGGAAGTTGATGATATTGAAGATGATATTCCACATAAAACTAGAGCTGAAATAGATCTTGATGGCGATCTATATGATTATCGATACGCTACAAGCGAAGGCGAATATCAAACAGATGAAGATTTAGCCAGATGCCAATAGCAGGGTAAGTTTGTTTAACATGTATGTTATTTTCCTCCTAAATTGCCAACTGAAATTAGTCTGATAAAAAGTTGTATGATAGCCCTCTTATAATCAAACCTGCAGGGTTGCCTTGAATCTGACATGAAAGACTTCTTGAACAATGGTACTTAATTAATTTGAATTTTGGATTTTCCCCATCAGATGCAAAGAAAATACATGTTCACACTCGAGCATGATATTAATTAAAGCCATGGTTATAAAATTTATGCTAAGATCATAAAGCATTTTCGAATTATGCTGCAAGAGAAAATGAAAAAGATTTCATATAATGAATATGCAGAGTTAAGGAAATAATTTTTTCCCTACCTAAGAGATTGAAAAATGCAGTGTGATACATTATCAAAATGTATAAATGTATTTTTCTTTCTGATACGCAACTTTCTACAGAGATTACCTTGTAGAAGTAGACACAACGAAGTGTGTAACCCAGTGGTCCTATGGACTGTTTATAGTCAAATCATTTGTGTAGGTGTCGCTATTATATTTCAGAAGCTTTTGCATGGAAGTGGTTCTATGGTATATGAATTTAGACTAATTGGTCTCCGCTCCTATGGTTTTATTTATTTTTATTAATAACTATGTGTAATAAATTTTTTAAAAGATTAAAATAATAATAAAAAATGTATATTTTTTAATTGACTTTTCATATTTCTATGATATGTTACTGTTATTATTTTATTATATGTTATAAATTTTATTGATTAATGTTATGTGAAACAATGGTGTGTCTATTTTTATTATGTTTGGATATGATAAATATGATAATAACATAAACTAGCGCTTGCACCTCAACAAGGTGCAATGGTTACGTCGATAGTAGGATATACTATTGCAATATATTGAAGGGCGGGGGGGAAAAGCGCAAGAAACTGTTAATTTTTTTTCTTAAGACTAACTATTTATAGCAAAAGTCAATTGATGATGGGATGCGAGAACATTTGATTATGAACAAATGGAATTTTATTTTAATCGGTATGCTATGCTAAATGGTTTCATAACATAATATTTTTTGTACAATGGAAGAAGAATTGTGACTTAAAAGGTCAATTGGATTAAGTACAGTTGTTGTTGGTTAATGATATACCTTGTAGTTGAATGTAACATAATGGAAAATTGCATGTAGAGGGAGAGAAATGGAGATAGGTAGAAGAGGGAGAGATAGAGAGAAGAGAGAGAGAGATACATAGAGATGGGGAGATAGGGAGAGAGATAGAGAGAGAGAGAGGTATGTTAGAATGTTAGATAAATTATATTAAGTGTGCAGTGGATACACTGAAGAGGTCTTAAAGGTGAACTATCATATCCTTAATAAAATGACATGCTACCTTGAGTATAACTCCCCAAGGACATGTGTCATCCTTGGATTGTTGACATGAAACAACTAATCAAAAGTTAGTTTATCTTTTCTCCATCTCTCTTTCTCTTTGTATCTTTGATATTTCTCCTTGCTGATCTGAAAACGCGCCGACGGATCGACGATGTCGCGACGGATGATTTTGAAAGCCGGACGCGGATCGACGACGATTTTTGATGAAATGAACGGACGGAAGCATATCGATCGACCGCGACGACGGAATTTATGACGACGCGCGGAAAGCTGACGAACGATGACGGATTAATGACCGAGGATTAATTAAAAGATAAGCTACATATGTATAGTGTGAGATTTCAGCCTAAAACAAGTCTCACGCCTGCAAACCATTGTTGAGTTGCCAGGAAACAAGTTTCACGCCTGCAAACCACTGTTAAATTATCGGAAAACAAGTTTCAACTATCGTTTAGTGGTAAATCAACTTGCATTTGATAGTAAAATCCTCCAAAATATCATGTGAAAGCCTCCAAAATCTTAATTATCAAGTAAAAGCCACATACAAATTGATTTGCCAACTAAATGGGAACTTTCTATTTTCATTTGCAATAATTTTTTCAATTTGATGGCAACTTTTCTTTTTCATTTGCATTGCTTTATGTTTTAAACTTGCATGCAAATATTTCAAAATCAAACAATACTCATTGTTTTTAAAGAAAAAAATCTAGATTTGTCTATTTCACTCCATTATTTAGCACTAATTATTAATTGTTTAATCCATATGCATCCATGCACAAACACCTACTCTCTTAACATATTAGCAAACATATAATCCTTGAACCTCCTTTAGATGCAAGTAATAGTTATAATAATTTTATATTTATATTTAACAATTTTTATTATAAAATATAATATAGTAATAATATAATTTTTATATATAATATTATAATAATAAATACAATTATATTATATATATAATTATAAAAAGATTACTTAGCACCTCTTCTTTTTATATGAAGTGGATCATGGGGACCAATTTTTAACTCTTGCATTGGTAATGAGAGTTTTGTAATGTCCAATATTTTTAACAATATTGGATCAATAGTTGTGACTTTAAAGTTGTTAGTGTTATGATAACTAGCCACAGTTCAATGAAACCTTCAATTATAAGCAAGAGACTTGCCAAGAAAGCTAGGATGCTCAACTACTGAGTTCTCTCCCCTATGCCAATCTATTGATTGTTCACTCTCTTATGGAAAGCTATGAAGGGATTCTGATCAGCCATCATCTGCTGCAGCCCATTGATTTTCTAGTCAACTGCTTTGCTTGTCTGCTTCGGTTACTTGTGGACAATAATTCAAAGCTGACCATGAGATAGTGTTTGATTTCCCACGCCATTTTACAACTTAGATACAACCCATATGAATGAAGGAAAATGAATTGCGTTATCAAAACAACATGTAATGCTTTGCATGTGTGTGAACTATCTGTGCAGGGTCTGGTCTATTGTGTTTTTGTTTTTCTTTGCAAATCATGATTCCTTTGGCAATTGAATTTAAATTTCCCTTGAATGTTTAATTTAATGTTATTTTTATTGGCTCTGTTATTTTTATTGGCTCTTTGTCAACAATTAGCTATTTTTTGGAAAATCTTCGAAAAATATATATATTTTTAATCACAAGGGAAGAACATACACTCTTTCATCGTTCACAGGAGATTTGCATCTGCTACACGTACAGCTATACATATAAGCTTATTTACATGTATGCCAATTGTACTATAAACTTACAGACAATCTAATTTCAAATAGATCTAAATTAACATTATGATATTTACAAAAAAATAAACTTCTGATTCAATTTTCAAATCAACTTTCTATCTCATTTTAAAAATCACAAAATATGTTCTCAAACCTAATTTAAAACTTAAATACAATTTTCATCTAGAAACCCTTCAATTAGATTTAAATTGAAAGGAAGAAAATATAAATTGTATTGGGTGT
>VDFB02079379.1:0-19339 GCA_007258455.2 Sequoia sempervirens | reverse complement strand
TAGAAGATGGATTAGGATAAGATAAAAATGATGGAGGATGTGACATGAGGGGAATTAAATAAATGGAATATTTATTTAATTCAATTGATGAAAGGAGGATTAAAGAGATAATGTATTATTTATTAAATACCTTAGGGATTTGGCAGAATTAAAGATATTAATTAAATAATAGTAGTATTACGAAACTAAGATGAAAGGGGATGAATTTGGATAAATTAAGTGTCCAAATTTAGACATCTACACATATTAATCCCAACACAGTTGGGGCCACACTGACCATCAACCAACTTATCAGTTGGTGTATAACCGACATTTTCTGCGGGTATTTTTTTAAATAAGCCACAAATTTTTAATTTAATTTTATTTGCATTCTTTCATACTGGCCAAAATAGGGAAAATTTTATATCAATTTTCATTTCTTGACCATCCTGGATCTAATTGTGAGGTTCATTTTGTCTCAAGAGGTCATCTACAAAATTTTCTCTACAAAACCCTCATATGAAATTACAAACCAAGAATTGACCCAAATTTCTCAAACCTCAAGTCTACAATATACCCAACAAATCTACAAAATAATGCTTGCAAAACATGTTTCCATACCTTGAAATGTCTAAAAACCCTCTTGCATTGTCATGACTTCAACTCTACATCAGATCTACTCATCCAAGTGTTACAACAAGGATCTCTGAAAACCCACAACCATAAACATGGCTCTGATACCAAATGTTAAGAAAATCAACCATGATGATCAATCTATTTCCTACATAACCCTCTGAGATAAAAGCATGCATACAAGTATATAGATAGCCAAATGCAAAGATCAAAGACATATCACAAGATAACACAAAATATACCTTGGGAAAACCCTCATATAGGAAAAAACTTGACCTCCAAAAGCATCCATGCTCAATATATTATTCAACAATAAAACATTACAATACACTTACAAAGCCCCCATGAACACCTTTGAAACTTCAAACTCTCCTCAAGCAATCCATGTGAACAAGCATGTGACCACACATTCCAACCAGCCAACTAGCCAACCTTCGACAACTACCCATGTGTTTTCTTTTTTAGAAACAAGCTCACACAAAACCACCAAGTGGTATTACATAAAAAACCATGTGACTAATACCATGAGATTACAAAAAATATTTAATCCAATGTTACATACAACACATAAAGTGGCTCAAGAATGCTAGACCCATGTGATGCACACATCCCTAGATCCCCTAGGTGCACCACATAATAAATAAATATTACATTAATAACATTATGCAAGGTGTACAACACGTTTTCCTAACAATAATTAGTATGTGGAATCCAATTGCCGAAAAAGTAATCAATGGAAGAGAAGAAGAATAACTATCTTTACCATAAATCGTACCCACAAAAAAAATTCATAGCTACATGTGATTGAAAATCAAATTGATGCACACCCATGTTATCTCTATCCACCTGTATTATATTACTGTCTAAATGCTTGTGTGCTTGTTGGAATTCTACATTGTTAGCATGAGTTTGTGATGGAAAAGCATTTGTAAAAAATTGTAAATTTTGATTAGGAGGAGCCACATAATGACTTCTCCCACTATTAACACCTTTTACATGTAGAATATTATTATCAATTAGATCATATACCTTATGCTTCAAATCCATACAACTCTATGTATGATGTCCCTTAACTCTTTGATAATTACAAAATATGTTCCTAATGTATCCTTTAGGTAGCCCTCTACATGGATTTAATGGGCAAAAGGAGGAAGAACAACCATATGAGTATTAAGTAAACTTTGAAGCACATTATCAAAGGGCTCACTCAACTTTGTAAATTTCCTAAAATTTTGAGGCTTAAAAGTACTAACATTAGAAACATCAACCATATGATGGCACTACACTTACTCTCTATTTTATCGCTACCCTTTTGAAAAGTACTTTTCTTTTTTGAAATTTACAAGAGTTGGAAGATGAAAGACACATTAAGAAATCCATATTTCAACATATTAGAATCTAACAAGTTTAAGCATAAATATTCTCTCTAATAAAAAAGACTCATATATTTGTGCATAAAGATATATTACTACTAATAAAATTACCTCAATGATATAAAATTTTATATGATTAGAAAATAACCATTTACAATAGTAATTTTGAGAACTTCTACATTAAAATGTATATATTTTTCTTGTGCATACTACATAATCCAACTAAGGATAAAGAGACCAAGGATCTATGAACAAGAATGCCCAAAACACAAAAATACTTAAATGAAAGAGAAAAAATATTTGAGTTTGAATATGAGTTATGGCCAGTAATATTTGAAATTGCACAAATATAACTCACAGAGATTTTATACTGCAGATTTGGATTCTGATTACAGAAATTTTCCAAATGGGTGGTGCATAATAAAACCCAAAACAGTCACTATTAGGGGGCAGGACACAAGAAAAAGAATAAGACAGACAAAAAGAATCCTTCTGTGATTACTGCTCAAAGCTGCTGAGTTCATGGATGAGGGCTTTTTCCAGCCATTGTTGAGCCTCTGTGAGGAATGAGGGGCTGAGTCTGACCATCATAACACAGAACTCATTTTCATCCACAACTCCATCGCCATTGACATCAGCTGTTGCGATCATCGCTTGCAGTTGATCTTCACTCATCGCCTCGATCCCCAAAACACCCGCATTCTTCTTCAAACTCTCCAACGTTATTACTCCTTTCTCTGCATCTGCCAAAAGCCGGAAGCCATTGCAGAGCTCCCCCATGAACTCCTCTTCTCCTAACATATATGCCATCATTGGCAAATAATCATCAAACCCAACTATCTCTTCCAATCTCTTTGTCGATTTAGCCATTACCCAGTTTCAAATTCAGAAATTTCTCAGAAGGATTCGGTATGAGTGAGCCTGCTCTTCCCATTCGGGTCTTAAATAAGACAGTCCCCAAAGAACAGACAATTGGAAGGCAACTTGGACACTCCAAAGGTGGGAATCCACATACTTTAGAGAGAAGGTTCACAGAAGTTACCTCAACAACAGAAGATCCTTCTGGAGTACCTGCAGTGAGAACTAATTTAGGGAAAGTGCCATAAAGAGAGAGCTTTCAAGAAGCTGCTCTGCAGGTTCCTATGTGCAAAGAGTCCTTGTCAATGCACATCTTGCAGACACTTGGATGAATCAAAAACACCAAATCATACAAAACTGAAACATCATGCCTCATGAAAGTAGGAAATTATTTAATAGATTTTTCATTAGACATCTGTAGAACTTTAATTTAGATCTAAAGCTGTACTCCCATGGTGGTTGGATGTTTATTTTGATGTTGACTGTTTAAATGGTAATGATCTAAATTGATGAAAAACATCTCTATCTGCATGAATTTGTGAGTTGGGTGTCTCTTAAGAGTTACAAAGCTTTTGTTGGTGTAATATTTAGGATACTACAAATATTTAACTTCTTTTATTTAAATAGTTAATGATATATGTATATTTTAATTTGAGGTATTTATGTGTTATTATTATTTCATCATTTTTTTATTGATTATAGTTAGATGTCACCTCTATTTGATTAAGATTATCTTTGTTTTAATTATATTGAGTTAACTAAATTATTTTTTCAGTTATACATTAAAAGATCTATTTATCTATGTTCCACCCATTCATTTGATGGTTGAGCTAATTATTGCAGTATTAGTATTGTATTTTAGAATAAGATATTATTTTGTTGTTGTAACTTCCTTCCCTCATCTAGATCTAAGCTCACATGGTTTGTATTATTACCAAATCTTACATGGTGCTAGAGCTTTGTTGATGGTTAAAGCTTGTTTGTTCCAAAGAGATAGTTAGAGTTTTATTCATGGTGTTGGTGCAGAAGCCTATTTTTGGAGTTGGGTCAAATCATACCTCATAGTTGTGATCATAAGACTAAGAAACATAAGGATTGACTCTTAAATCATCAAATTTGGAGCACTTTTAGTTGGTGCCTAAAAAATTCTTTCTTGGTCCTTATCATACAAATTGTACCATATTTAGGCATAAGTATTCTTCACAAGAAAATTACAAATGCATTGTATATTCATTACATAGGTATCAACAAAATAAAATATATATTATTTTTTTTTGCATTTTTTTGGGTTCTTTAGGGTAAAGGTGGTACACCCATTTGCCACCCCATATGGAGCATTATAAGTGAGGGATCCTTGTGACCCCTATGTTGTAAAATTCACCCTGAGGTCAAACACTACAAATCTACAAAATACCATAGGAGGGGTATCACCATATACTGACATTTTAATATCGCCAAAAATACTTAAAACAACTTGCTCCTTGTATAGTGGTTTCACATTGACAAAGGCAATTTGAAACTCCTATTAGTGGTTTTAGAAAATCAAAAGCAATTTTCGTTAACCAATGACAATTTTGGAATCTCCATGAGAATTTTCACATATTCCATCAAGTTTGTTGATTAAAGATTCTTTATCAATATTTTTTGCAAATATTCCATTCATGAGACCCCTACTAAACCAACCATATCAATATGTCTATTCATCTATTGTATTGCCACATTATCAAGCTATATATTCCAATCAACATACAATTAAATGTCATGTCATGTCTTTTGTATAAATGTTGATATTTGTAACATCCTGGGCATATGTGCCTCATTTTGTATTTTGATACTATTTTGATACTTGTTGATGAGGTTATTTTTAAATTGCCACTAAGGTGTATGGATAATGTATTTGGATTCATATACGTAGATTTAAATTCACTTGGACTCATTTTGTATGTGATACTATTATTTTACTTATCAATGATGTTCTTGTGGATTACCATTGAGGTGTATGGATAATGTATTTTGGATTCAAGTATGTGGATTTGTGTATACTTGGACTCATTTTGTATGTGATACTATAATCATTCTTACTAATAGCATGTTGTTGTGGATTGGCATTGAAGTGTATGAATAATGTATTAGGATTTGTATATACTTGGACTCATTTTGTAATTGATACTATCATTGTTACAAATGATATTCTTTTGAATTTCCATTGAGGTTTATGGATAATTTATTTTGGATTCATATATGTTGGATTTGTATATGTTATACTTCATAGTATTTTAGCTTCACTACTTTCACTATGATATATGATTATACTCATGTTCATTGAGTTCAACATTATGATTATTTTATTGTGCATTTGTATATCTAAATCATGCACATATTAGATGATTTTAGTTAGATGTGGATGATGATATTATCTTGTTGGTTGTTATATACTATACTTTGACTCTCTTGTGTTGTGTAGATATGCCTAATGTTTATATTGAGTGTGCATATATAGGTTTCACCAATGGTCATAAATTAGAGATAATCAACTTGGGTAAAAAAATTTATGTTCTTATTCCTATCTCACTTAATTTTGAGTTATGAGATAAGGGGTGATCCCACAATAGTGGTTTACAATTTTTGGCCAAACTGGACACTGAACTGATTTTTTAGAAACTAAATCTTCACTTTCAGGCACCTGTAGCGACTAAACCATGAGAAATTTGAAGATGATGCAAACTAGTGATTTGTGACATTTTGTCTGTAGATTCTAAATATATTTTTTTCAAAATTTTTGGAATCAGATTGCACTTCTTTTTCCATCTCTTTCGAAAACTAGTTTTTTTCACTAAACACCATTTTTTCAGGAGTGACGCTCACCGTATAACACGTAATTTTTTTTCCATGAAGGATAAAATTCTATTTTTTCAAATTTAGATTTGTAACTATGATATCTAGTGCTTCCAATTGGTTTCATAGTGTTTTATTGAATATTTTCCTTAATCAAGTTTCAAAGTCAAACAATTACAATTCACATAAGCGGACTGTATAACACAACTTTTTTGTATGTATCAAAAATTCAATTTTATTTTTTTTGTTGGATCAAGGACTTCAATATCTGGTGCACTTATATTTTAATTTTTTTTTTTATAATCTTCTATTTTTCCACATGTGCATAATAGAAGCTTGATTTTTAGTGAAAACCTACATTCACAAGAAATAAAAAATTAAATATAATAAAAAAATTAAATTTATTTAAAATTATACTTTTTGGGAAGCTTATAAAAGGAATACATACTTACAAAAAAAAAAATTAAATGAATTCATTTGATCCCCCAAAAGGTAAATCAAAAGTGATTTTTTATCAGCATTTTGATAGGTGTAAAGGAGACTCTGTTATAGGTATGGTTTAAAACTAGCGGGGTTCTATCCAAGGGGGTTTGATCTAAGGTAGTTTGATCAAACCCTCTTCAATTGAAATACTTTAAATGGAACTTTTTAAGCCTTAAATCATTATATTTTCTAAAAATATGTGATTTCAGCAAAAATTAGAATCTCCCAAAAATTGTAAACCAACTTTGTGGGATCACCCTAAGTCTTTTACAACCCTACGAGCCTAGATCCAAAACAATTGATTTTAGAATCTCAAGTCATGTGTAAATCCATAAAATGTGTTTACATATTTTGTATAGGTTGTTCAACTCCTATGAATTATCACATTTAATCATTATTTATAAATGTATAATTTCTTGCATAATGACTTTATGCTTTAATAAAGAAAGGGATTATTTTTTAATTTCTTACAACATGTATGAATTGCTTGAGTGAAAAGTAATTGTGTGTTTTCAATAATTGAAAAGAATATTATATAAATATTTTATCTGTGTTCTAATTTTTCAATATGTAAAAAAAATTAAAATAGGCAAGCACAATTAAAAGAAAATAGTGCATCATAAAAGGAAGGTTGCTTGATATTTAAATTAATTATTTTCCTTCAAAAGAAATATAAAATTCACTTAATTAAAATGTCTTATTTATGTGGTTTGAGTTTGAAAATAAAAAAATGACTTTTTGTAAAAGAAAAAGGACATTATAAAAAAGAAAGGAATTTATTTTGAAAAGCATTATATTTTATTCATGTTTTGGGATGCATTTTCTACTCTCCCTCTCCTATTGCTTGCTTGGAAATTTGAGGAGACTGCTTGAGAAAGGTTGGAGTTGGATTGCTACCTAGAGTTGAAGATTTTATTGAAGTGATTGTTGATGTTGTGATGGAACAACAACAACAAGAATAACCCCATTTGTGTGTGCTTGGATTGAATGTATCTCCCTTTTAAATGTATATTTTTTTTATGGTTTTACCCCATGCTTTGGCCTTTCCCACCTTATATGGTTGCATATGGCATTTCATTGAATAGGATATGTTTATATATGTGGATTGTTAAATCGTGTATGGAAATTTTAACAATCGATTGTTTTAAATGTTCCCTAGAGTTGAAATTTGTTAGATAATAAGATTGTATCCTCCTTTGGTCTTATATGTAATGAAGATCCAATCTTTAGTGATGACGACATCAACTTTGTTAGATAGTAAGGCTATTTTATATCTCTTTTTTGGTTTCTATTATTTTTTTCTATCATAGATCCATTGTAATTGGTCTATTCTTTCATAATAAACCTAAATAATTTTATGGGTGCTCCAACACCTTTTATTCAAAAAAAATTGTATATTGTAAACTAGGGGAGAATTAAGGTTAAAACTATATACACAAGATGTAGAGAAGAGAACATGTAAATTAATTAATGTAAAATTTGACAATTTCAAATTGGAATTGACCTAGAACTTGGCTTTGATACCAAAATGTAATGCTACTTTTCTCCTAGTTAACTAATTATTTGTAGTGGGTTTAAATATAATTATTACTAGAGTTGAAAATTTAGAATTTGTAATGTTATCAAAATAGACATAAATAACCAATGTAAACCAAACATATAATAATTTAGTAAGAATTTTAAAGGAAATAATTAAAAAAATTAATTGAATCACACATCCACATAATTCAATCAAATTAACATCAAAATGATTGATATATATATATATCAAAGAATTTAGAAAGGTCACTCTTATGCTAGGAAGATTTTAGTGGCATTGTCGCTCATAGTTATGACACACTCTAGAGAAAATATTCAAGAACACATGTACCTACTTGCACCATGCCTACTCTCACCGTGCCTACTTCTATCATGCCTACTTGTACCAAATCCCTAGCTAGGAAAATCCTATGTGTACTATGTACCCTGAGTTGGACACACTTTGTGTGCCCCCTTCTCTAATTACCATAGCCGACCAAACCACCTTCTTCCTTGAGTGATCTCCATGCCCATTTCCAAGTCTTATATAAATGCTTTATATAGCCTTAAGTGGTGGTTTCCAAACCATCACACCATCTCACAAAGGTTGCCTATAATGATTATTTAATAAATACATTTATTCCTCCCCTTTAAAAAGGATTTTTATAAATATTATTTTTTAATATCTATTTTTATCAAAGGATCATAATATCCTTTATTTTTCTATCTCCATTTTAATTCTTAAGGGTTATTTCATAAATTTATCTTCTCTTAGGAAAAAATTCACATAACACTTGTAATATCCATGCACAATACATACTTGGAAACCTCTAATCCCTTCATATCAAAATATGCTAACATTTGAGACTTAAAATTAAAAAATAACATCCTTACTATTACTAAAATATATCATCTATGTACAATGTGATAACAATGAATCAATCACCATATAGATGATAATAAACATAGTAGTTTAATTTAGATCTTTGAAATCCTAATCTCAACATAAATGAAAAAAAATGGTACCATATCCTAAGAGATTATTTGAGACTATACAAATATTTTTCAGTCTAGAAACCAAATACTTCATACCTTTTACAACACAATACTTTGGTAATGTCATAGAAAGTTCTTCCTCCAACTCACCCTTTGAAATTTTATCTTCACATCCATTTGTTCAATCTATAAATCAAAAGATACTAAAATAAATAATAGGAAAATGCTAGGTGTTAGCTTAGCAAATAGGGGGAATCTCACCAAAGTCTATTCCCTCAACCTAGGAATATCCTTTTGTAACCAATCTTGCCTTGTAATTTTTTAAATACTTTCATCTAAGCCAAACTTCTTCTTGATCACCCATTTACGTCCAACAAGCTTCCATCCATAAGGTAAAATACAAGTTTCATATGTCATTCTTCTTAAATGTAGTTTTTTCTTCATCCATATCCACTCTCCATGACTCAAAATAATCCATATCCAATGCCTCCTTAGTTTTATGTTTGTTGATATTAGTAATCAAAGTAAAAATACATCTCCAATCAAGAGGGGTTTTCCTGTCTAGTTTATGTATTTGCTAATTGGACGAGCTAAGGTGGAGGTTCTACCTTCCTTTTGGAACTATTGGAACTATCTAAACTCTCCTCATATTCAATCCCTTCGCAATATTTTAATTCAATATTATAAATCTTGGGTGATAGTTGAACCATCTCTTTCTTCCCATCTTCTTTTGGCTACAAAACTATGGAAGATTACTCACTCTCTTTGGAAATAACATTTATAATGCACCAATTTCTCTCAAATAAAAGGTCTCAATTATTGCACTCTTTCATAATAACACCCTTAGTTGATGAACATACATTTCATTGCCCTATTTTATAGTTTGTATCACTTTTCCATAGGAACATGTGTATATGCCTCACAAAAAAGATGAATATATTGTAAGGAGGGAATTTTACCTATCAATGCCTACCTAGGGATCTTATCAATAAAATTTAATGCATGAGACTTGTCAATTAGGCAACAAGTTATAGAAATTACTTCTTCCTAGAACTTATGCTCTAAGTCAACTCCACTAAGTATACACTTATCCTTGTACATCAACATCCTATTCATTATTTTAGAAACTTCATTCTAATGATGGGTGTGTCAAGTTGTCTTATGTCTCAATTTTGTGCTCCTTACATAATATTTTATATTTTATAAAAAAACTCGCCACCATTGTCAATCCACAAAAACTTAGTCTTATTACTAATCTAGTTTTATAAGAGAGTCTTAAACTCATTAAACTAACTAAAGACTCCAAATTTACTCCCAAGGAAATGCAAAAGCATGTTCATCCAAAATAATAATCTATAAAGTATACATAGTATAAAGGTAGAAACTAAAGGAGCATTAAAAAGACCAAATATATCTAAATGAATCATTTCCAACACTCCAAAGTATTTATGAGAACTAGAATAAAACTAAACATGATTATATTTTCCATATACATAGTGTTGACATAAATAATAATATTTTTTTAGGTCCCTTAAACAATCATTCTCTAATATTATTGCATTATTTTCTCCATAGGAAATTTTCTCTCTAAATCAATAACTCACTTTGTTACCCATAAAGCACAACCATAAAAATTAGATAAAATACTCATCTTTGCTATGGTTTCAATGGTGAAGGTGTGTAGATCTCTTCACTGTAGGAATAGAATAATTATTGCACTAAATAATGTATACAACCAACTGAAATAGAGTGAACACATGAGCACCCTTATACAACACTATAACTCCTCACACCATCTTACACCCTCTACTAGAGAAAACAACTTCAACACTCACATCACTAAGTTTTCTAACTAGTAATAGATTATAAGCCAAACCAATGATATATAGGACACCATTGATCCCCTTCACTTATCCATCAAGGAATATGATCAATACTCTACCACGAAAAAAAATTTAAATGATAATAATCGTCACCAAGATACACTTTCCCTCAATCATATTCTTCATACCTGAAAAACCATCCTCAATGAGAGTTCATATGGAAGGAAGCTTCAGAGTCAATCAACCATGCACCTTCAAATGCAGTATTTTATAAGTTTTTAACAAAGGCGTTTATGTCATCCTCTTGTGAATATATATTAGGTTCATCATCATACTCATTCTTTTTCTTTGTTTCTACTCGTAATATTTTTTGAAGTGCTTGGTTTTGCTATAGTTTCATTATTTAACCTTGAAATTTTGAAGAGATTTAGATATCCAACAAGATTTGGGTCTAGGATTTTTTTTATTCTTGTCCTTATTAATGCCTCTCTCCTTTGATATTGTATAAACTAGTAGGGCCTTCTTATTATATTTAAAATATTTTCATCACGTCTTCTCTAAGAGTAAAGCAACCACTACCTAATCCATTTGAATATTTGAGGTAGCACTCATGATTTTCATCATAAATTAATCCCACAAGTCTAGAAAAAAAACATAAAAGTGTTATGTAATGATCGTTCTCCTCCATCTTAACTCTAATAGATTAGAATTGTGTCATATGATCATATTGAACATCTTTAAGTGTTTAGCCATAGAACCATCATCATTCCTTCTCAAGGTATATGGATTATTTCTTAGGAAAAAATGTTAGTTAGGGATTTATCCTAGTATAAGTCTCCCAAATTCTTCAAAAGAGATTGTGAAGTGAGTTCTTCATGTACATTCAAAAACACTAAATTTTCCAAGAAGATCTCAATGAAACCTTTCACCTTCCTATCCAATAGATCTCAATTGGCCCATCACATTATTGATAGTTCAAATCTCGATATAGTAGCCCATAGATATTTATCTACAACATATCCTCCATCTTGAGATTCTATACCTAAAAAATGGTGCTAATAAGCCTCTCAATCTCTATATTGATTTATTTTCCATTTTATTGCAACAAGGTATCGTTTTGTGCAATATCCTACTTAAAAAAAATTAGATAAAAAAACCTTGTGCCTAACACATAAGATATGAGGTAACGAGTCTCTACTAACAAACAAAAAGAACTATATGTGTATAATATAGATCATGCATTAATCTATTAGAGGAGGAATGTGTAAAATAAATTTAGATCATATAGTTGTATGTGCAGGCTAACTAAAAAGAGAAGGGGGAGGGGGTAACTAGTTCAAACATGGTTCAAGGTGAAAGGATGTGACAATATAGAGAAAAAAATAATTATTGGGAAACCAAAACTAAAAAAATCCTAAATAAGAAAAGTAAATAATGAATGGAAGGACAAGAAAATTTTAAGACACCTATAGAAATCTATATGGATGCATTTAAAAGAGATAACATTATGATTAGAAAAGACTATATATAAATATATATACAAGATAATCTAAAGTTAGCTTACAAGAATTCACATAATTATAACTGTAACAAACCTCTTGATTGTGGAAAATAATGATACATGCAATCAAATATATAGATAAGTTTAAAGCAAAGAATAAACATATACACATGATTGATGCATAACTATATGAACATAAATATCTTATTAGAAGCATTCACAAATGAATCTTTTTAAATTATAATATAGTTAAACACAATAAATATTATAATAAACATACCTATAAATCTATGTATACATATTAAGAGCATATATATATGTTATATTTATGATATATTGAGACAACAATTATGATATATCGAAACAACAACGATCAACTTTATGGATTGTGGAAATATGATAACATTATATAGATCTTATAGTTACAAGAAAAAAAGCTACATAACATGAATACCATAACTACATATTATTTAGTAATAAATACTAGTTAAAATACACTTCTAGATTCTTTCCCTTTACATGAGTATTACCAACATGTAAATATGGAGAAATTTGAGTAGCATAATGGTACCTTTAAAATCACTTTGAAACCTCCATCTCTAGCATCCAATACCCAATTAAATATCAAATCACAAACCATGTACTAGAATATGAACCAAAATTGGTGCCATATTTTCCCTAAATTCTAATGCCTAAGTTGGTCATAGGATTCCATGCCAAAAATATAATATGCTCTTACAATTTTCATAACTTGTCAAGGAATCTATCATATGTAACTCATCAATTTGGATGCTCCATTTTGAAATATTCAAACCCATTCAAAGATGTCTTATAACATGTATTATAAAATATCATAACGGTGTCAGTATTCCAATTTAACCCCCTTTACATGCTCTTATGCATCATAGAATATGTCATAAGTAGCTCCCATATTACAATTTCATAAAATTCTTTTACACATCACAATGACATTATACTCATACAACTTATTACATACATCATAAAATATCCAACACATGGAAAAGAGTACCACCTCAAAGTGTGGCACTCTCTTTCTCATGTGAGGATAAAATGTAAATAAGGAATAAATATTAAAATTATGATGCAAGGTTAAGACACCTTTACCAACACATGAATTGCATTAGTTAATATAAAAAAAAAAATATGACAAGTGAAAGTGCCCCATTTGGTCGTAAATTCTATCTTGGATTTATATTAATATTTCAACCAAACTTGTTTGTATTTGAAGAATCCATCCAACAATGAATACATAGTGAAAATGACCTTGTTTTGTAAAATTTGATCTATCAAGAAACATGATAATGGTATTTTTTAAGCTCTATTAAGATTTTGGAAATCCACACAATTTCCCTATTTTTATTTTAGACAAGCTTGAGATTATCTTGGGTAGGTTTTCTCCCACATCAACCAATAAATTAGCTTCAATATAAATGATAATTGTGATATCTCTGTCACAATCAAAAACTTGCTAGTGGATATTATTATTGTTAGGAATTGTATGCAGAAAATATCAATTAAATGCAAATAAAGATTAAACAAAGGAATGACAAACACATAAATAATAACAACAAGAGACAATATTTAACGTGGTTCACCCAAACTTGGGCTACGTCCATCAACAAAGATTCCAATATTATTATCCAGTAAATCAAACCGATTACAACCAATAATCCTTGCAACTCAATACCGTTGCAAATGCTACAATACAAAATCAAGAGAGACCCAAATCCTTAGCCTTTTATCAAGACTTATGTCGGTTACAAAATAGGGTTTTTTATGTCTACCAATAGAAAAATAACATATGACGCCTTTATAAAATAATAAAAAATTGTGAGAGGTTTCGGGGGTGCTGCCCTCGAGCCTGCCCTGTATTGCGATAGGGGGCACGCCAGGGGTGTTTCCCTTGGACCCCGCAAGGGGTACTGCCCCTTGACCCCGTCTTGGGGACATTGCCCCCAAACCCCCATTAAGTAATTTGGGGGGAAACCGTGCCGATAAAAGTGGGGAAAATTTAACCTTCAAGTTTGATTAGGCTCCATATACCAACAATCTCCCACTTGGAGACTAATCAGACTCCACCCCATATCATCTCCCACTTGGAGACTGGTCATAACACCGCTGACCCTATAGCTCCCACTGGAAATAAGCACCTTGGACCCTACTGCTCTAATTTTATTGTTTTCAGTCTTGAAGACCAATCAAAGCTAAAGAGGAGCTCAGCTTCTCCCTTGGCACCGCCTTTGTAAACATATCCGTTGGATTGTCATCTGTATGCATCTTTTCTAGCCTTAACTGTCCATCATCCAACATCGACCGAATGAAGTGATACCTCAACTGTATGTGTTTGGTCTTTGAATGCAAGGCAAAATTCTTTGCAAGATGTATGACACTCTGGCTATCTGTAAAAAAATAATTGTTGGCCTGTTATTTTCCCAATTCTTCCATGAAAGATTGCAACCATATCATCTCCTTGCTTGCCTTTGTTGCAGCTACATACTCTACCTCTGTGGTGGATAAAGCAACCACCTTTTGCAACCGTCAGATCCAACTTATTGTTGTCCCACCTATAGTAAAGACATAACCTGTAGTAATCCACCTGGAACCAATATCCCCTGCCAAATCTAAGTCTACATAACCTACTAAAGCTGTATTAGATCCCCCAAAACATAAACATTTATTGGATGTACCTCTCAAATACCTAAGAATCCATTTTACCGCATTCCAATGCTCAACACCGGGATGACTCATATACCTGCTAACAACTCCTACATCATGTGCAATATCTAGTCTCGTGCATACCAGGGCATACATTAAACTACCTACAGCTAAAGCATATGGTGCCTTGGACATTTTGTCTTCCTCCTCTTGTGTCTTTGGACACATCTCCTTAGTCAATTTCAAATGACTAGGCAAAGGTGTGCTGACAAATTTTGCATTCTCCATATGGAATCTCTGCAACACCTTTTCAACATAACCAGCCTGAGATAGAGTCAATTTTTTGTTCTTCCTATCTCTACAAATTCTCATACCAAGGATTTGTTTTGTTGCCCCCAAATCCTTCATAGCAAATTATTTTGCTAACTGATGTTTTTACTCACTTATGTGATTCATGTTAGACCCTGCTACAAGCATGTCATCAACATATAAACATAAAATAATGTAGTTGTTATTATCCAACCTCTTAAAATAAACACAATGATCAGAATTACACCTATTGTAGCCTTGCTCAGCCATAAAACTATCAAAATTCAAGTACCATTGCTGAGGTACTTGTTTCAAGCCATATAAACTCTTCTTCAATCTGCACACCAATTTCTCCTTACCTTTGACCTCAAATCCTTGGGGTTGTTCCATATATATCTCCTCCTCCAAATCACCATGGAGAAAGGTGGTTTTCACATCTAGTTGTTCCAAATGCAAATCTTCAATAACCACAATACTTAAAACAGTACGAATAGAATTCATCTTAACAACTAGAGAAAAAAATTCAGCAGAATCAATTCCTTTTTTATGTGCAAATCCTTTGACAACTAACCTAACTTTAAATTTTTTCTTACCTCCATCTTCCTCTTTTAGCCTATAAACCCATTTATTTGGTAAAGCCTTTTTACCTGCAGACAACTTGTATAATTCTCAAGTCTAATTTTTCAGCAAGGAGTCCATTTCTTCTTCCATTGCATGCTCCCACTGAAACTTTGTATCCACCTGCATAGCTTCATCATACCCTTCAGGTTCACCAGAATTTGGTAACAAAATAGAATACAAAGAGGGATAAAATATTTTTGGAGGTCTACTTATCCTTGAAGATCGTCTAACATTCACTGAAGTTTGTGCTACCATTGGAACATCATTGTTTGGTGTATCATCCAACACTACATAATCATTTTCTTTCTTCTCATTTTGTTGCAACTGATCTTTGTACAACACTTTCTCATTGAATATGACATCCCTGCTTCTCACAATTTTTTGATTTTTAGAATCCCAAAGCCTATAACCAAATTCATCAATGTCATATCCAACAAATATACATTTCTTTGATTTTGCATCAAGCTTGGTTCTACTTTTCAGGATCTACATGTGCAAATGCTTCACAACCTAAGGTCTTGAGAAAATAATAACTCACCTTCTTACCTGTCCATGCTTCCTCCAGAATACCAAAACCCAAGGGAACTGAAGGACCTCTATTAATTAAATAAACAGTGGTGTTTACAGCCTGTGCCCACATGTTTAAAGGCAACCCAACATGAAATCTCATCGCCCATGCACACTCCATTATTGTTCTGTTCATGCGCTCAGCCAATCCATTTTCTTGTGGAGTCCTTGGAACCATTTTTTGCTTGCGAATACCATTAGAGGAACAATAATCTTCAAAATATTTGCTGCAATACTCACCACCATTATCAGATCTGAGACATTTTAACTTTTTACCTATCTCATTCTCAACCAAGCTTCTCCATTTCTTAAAAGTTTCAAATACATCAAATTTCTGCCTAAGGAAATAAATTCATACCTTCCTTGTTGCATCATCAATAAAAGTGACATAATACTGAGAGCCACCAAGAGAAGATACTTGAGCTGGTCCCCATACATCTGTATGCACAAGCTCCAATTTCTCATATTTCTTTTGCTTCCCATCCTTGAGAAAAGTGACTCTCTTTTGTTTTCCATACACACAACATTCACAGAAATCCATGTTAACACATTTTAGACTTGGTAAAACATTCTTTGAATGAAGTACTTTCATACCTTTTGCACTCATATTCCCAAGTCTGTTATGCCACAATGATGATTCAGAATCCATAGCAACTGTCTGGTTTCCTGCTTGTTGAACCGCAACAACTGTTCCTGAACATTGATTTTTATCTGCAATAGCTAAAGTAGAAGGAACAATATGACCTATACAAATATATAAGGTGCCTACTTTCACACCTTTGCTACCACTAAGACACCTTTTGTAACCTTCCAATTTTTATCAATAAATGTAACAACACAACCTTCATCATCTAGTTGCCTTGCTGAAATTAAATTTATTTTTAACTTTGGAACGTGCCTTACCTCATGTAGTAGCCAATGATTCCCATTCAGCAACTTAATCTTGATTCTTCCCTTTCCAACAATCTAATAGGATTCGTTATCTCCCAAATAAACCAGCCCAAAATCCCCTTGGACATAATCAATAAAATGACTTCTATGGGGTGTAGCATGAAATGAAGCCCCTGAATCTAAAATCCGAGAATCATTAGCATTATCAAGGGAAAGAATCAAAGCATCCTCATCAGATTTATTACTTACCACATTTTCCTCTTTATTGCCTTCCTTTTTTTCTCCTTTTTTATTTTTCCAAGACCAACAATCTTTCTTTAAATGACCTGACTTACCACAGTACCAACAATCCCTCTTGTCTCTAGATCAGGACCTTTGTCCTTTGATTTTCCTTGTGACTTCCCATGACTTCCAGAATTGTTTCCTCTCTCCTTTGTTCTGCCCCTGCTTTCTGCATTCAAAACACTGCCTGATGTGGATGTTCCACCTGAGCTTTTCCTATGAATTTCCTCGCTCAAAATAACACCAACAACATCATCAAATTTCAATGTATTTGAACCAAAAACAAAATTACTAACAGCCATGACCAAGCTATTCCAGCTTTCAGGCAAAGAACATAGAATCAAAAGAGCCCTAACTTCTTCATCAAATTTTACATTTACATAAGTTAATTGACTGGTAACTGTATTAAACTCATTTAAATGATCAAAAACTAACCCACCTTCTACCATTTTCATATTAAATAAACGCTTCATGAGAAATACCTTATTTGAAGCAGAAGGATTTTCATATAAATTTGCAGGGTTTCCATCAACTCTTGAGTTTTCTTTGTTGTTGTAATATTGAATGCCATCGATTGTGCCAGGCATAAATGAATGGCTCCCAGTGCCTTTTTGTCTAGAAGATTCCATTCCTCATCACTCATTCCTACTGGTTTCTTGGTTGTTCCTTCCAACGGCCTCCATAAATCGTTCTGATAGAGATAATTCTCCATCTTCATCTTCCATAACTGATAGTTCTTCCCATTGAATTATTTACCTTCAATTTACCCTCATTCGCCATTGCTCCCACTTAACAGTGAGGCTTTCCTGCAAATGATAATCAAACACAACCCTCTCTGATACCACTTGTTAGGAATTGTATGCAAAAAATATCAATTAAATGCAAATAAAGATTAAACAAAGGAATGACAAACACATAAATAATAACAAAAATAGACAATATTTAATGTGGTTCACCCAAACTCAAGGGCTACGTCCACCAATAGAGAGTCCAATATTATTATCCAGTAAATCAAACCGATTACAACTAGTAATCCTTGCAACTCAATACCGTTGCAAATGCTACAATACAAAATCAACAGAGACCCAAATCCTTAGCCTTTTATCAAGACTTATGTTGGTTACAAAATAGGGTTTTTTATATCAGCCAATAGAAAAATAACACCCGACGCCTTTATAAAATAATAAAAAATCGTGAGAGGTTTCGGGGGTGTAGCTCCTCAACCCTACCCTATATCGTGATAGGGAGCGCGCCAGGGGCACTGCCCCTTGACCTCGTCTTGTGGGTGTTTCCCCCAAACCCCCATTAAGTAATTTGGGGGGAAACCACACCGATAAAAGTGGGGAAAATTTAACCTCCAAGTCTGATTAGGCTCCATATACCAACAATTATTAGGAATAGTTGGTTTGTGCTTAGAGTCTACTTTCTAACTAAAGAGGTCAAAAGAATCATTGAAATTGATGCCTACTAATACCATTAAATTATCTTCATTATTTAAAAGTCGTGGAATTACTTTAATATTAAGTTCCTTGATGCTCTTTATTAGGTCCCACACTCAATTCTTATAATTCCTCATTAGAGGATGATTAGTGGTATAAATAAAATAAAATATTAAAAGGAGTTCAATAGCTCCAAAAATAGATAGCTACTCGAGTCCTCACCATTTAGCTATCCACAATACTTGAAGGAGTGTCTTGTATTCAATGATGTTATTAGTGCTTGAAAATTAAATATTGAAGGAGTGAGAAAACTTGTCTCTAGAAGGATAGACAAATACAATTATAATATATTTTTCAAGTGGCTTCCCTTTTCTTTTGATATTTTTGGAGGAATAATAGATTCCTCTTTATTAGCACAATATTTCTTGAGACCTAAGTGATCAAACATACTATTTTTTAAACTTTTTGATCTAGAATTTTATTACTTTCCATTTGGGTCTCATATTCATCCAAACTATTTGAATAAACGTGTTTATGTGTGTATTCTTAATGAGA